>JARJDQ010022457.1:0-12997 GCA_030264215.1 Geostiba sp. GC000077
CAGCTAAATTATTTATTGTTTGTCGCATTTTGAATATACGCAACAACAACGAAAAAGATTGCGTCCTTCGTCGCCTTGATGATATTATTCAAATCTTGTACCGCCAACGCCATCTATTGCGCGGAGATGTAATTTAATATTGCTACAGTGAGATCAGAAGCGAGATAAAAGTAAATTTCAATTTTATCATGTCCAGTCATAAATAATGATTAAGACGAGTTAGAATATGAGATTTGTTTCCGAGGGTGGAACGTTTTGCTAGCTATGGTGTACTTTTAACGTAGACAACCAATTGTACAACAGAAACAGCAAATGTTTTATTTTTATTTGATCTGGTAGTGGGGGCAAGACAAATTTTGCAAACACACGTAAAACATTCCGGTGTGCAATCCCCCGAAAGTGATAAAAACCTTTCGGGTGCTGCGCGGACCTTTCGTCCTCGGCTCCTCCGCCATCGAGCTGTTCGTTCCGTTTATGCGCATTCCTTTACATCTCGCGCCAGCCGGTGCGATCGACGCCATTTTTGCTGTGGGGATTTCTTCGGGTGCTAAACTTCGGGCGATGCCCGCCCTCCACTCAAGCGTATGATTATGAACAGTGTGTGTCCTTGCTTCTTGCCTGCTGTGGCAATCCTTGCTTTTACAGCCCACTGCTGTGCCTGGCGTCCATAATCGTCGGCGGCTCGGCGGCAATAACATTTATTTTATTTTCGACGCGCCATCCTTTTTTTACGTTTATTTCCCCAATCAGAATTAATTCGCCAAAAGGCGCAGGATTCGCATCATCAGGCTTTTTTCGGCGTCCCCCTCATGTCTTCGCGCACTCTCAGGGAGAGTGACTTTTATCAGTAAAGACGTCGCTTAACTTAAAGCGTTTTCCAGCTTCGCATCAAAATCCAGCATCCTACTGCAATTTGCGTGGGGAGGGTGGCGAATATTTATTTTTCTAATATAGAATTCTTAGAGACTCCGTAGGGATTTTTGTTTACAAAGTGATTTTTGTTCGTAAAAATTCTTATTTTTGGCCGATCCGTAGCCAACGCGTAACATTGTCTTATTCTTAACATATTCTGCTTTGATTACACGCACAATTGATTCGAACCAATCAGAAGAGATGATTATGCGCGTCGAGCGGCAATTTCGTGCATTAAACGGTTCGTAACGTTTAATTTTAGGCGCATAAATCTGGTTTAGTTGGCACTTGGGAACAGCTGCACCTGTGTGCGCATAACATCCTCATTTCGCGCTCACTACTTCTTGGATACACTGCGGAGGGTATTAAGTAGGGGGGGGAGATGATTTCACCCCGCCAACTTTACTAGCACACAGCGCACAATAAAATCGTAAAAGCGTTGGTGTTTTTTTTTTGCGCAAATTTATTAGTCGAATTTATTAGTGCGTTTTGGGACGCATCGTAATAAATTAAACGATTGCGCCGCGCGCCGTATTGACAAGCGCTGGAGCGCCGATAGCGTCATAACCGGATAGCATAGGTAAATTTTGCGATGCGCATTTTTATTGCCGCACATTTGCATTTTGATTGTAGCGGCTTCGAAAAATCCGACCGTGCGCGGCGCACGCAGAGTGATTTAAAAATTGAAACGACATACCGAGCGGCTGCATTAGCTGGTAATCATCGTCGTTGGGAAGGCATGCGCGAACGCCGTCCGTCGAACAAAATGTCTGCTTCCGGTTTACGCGCGATTTGGCGAAAAAAAAAGAACAGCCTATACCTGTGCTGCGTGCGGCAATAATTTATTATCGACGCGCTTGCAATTTTGCATTTCACATTTCGCATTGTGCATGTTTGTATCGGGCGCACTTTCCTGTCGGCTCGCTCGAAGCAACTGAGCGAATTCCGATGCATGCCTAAAATCGAACAATGCGCAGGGCGGGCGCATATTTCCGAAAAATTCTCCAACGATAATTAAAAATTCCGCAAACCTGCATTGTCATCGGACGCAAAACGTCGCTGCGCGTAAATAGATACACCGAAGCAGCACTTCGAACGGCTAATTTAAATTGATGTTGTCATTTAGGATAGGACGAAGTGCAATTCACATGCTCTCAAAAACCAAAAACATTATTCATTATTGGGACTTATTATTTGTATCGAAAAATCCGACTTTTGAAAATGCGTGTTTTTTTTTGCCCGGCGCCTCCACGTACGTGTTTTTGATTGATTTCGTCATGAATTATTTCACAGTTTGGAAATATAGTTGCTTTGCTGGAAATTAGGCAACTTTTCTCGCTAGTAAAATTTCTAACGTGAAAGATTACTGTTTAATGCTGTAAATATGTAAATTATTGAATATTGTCAATTATGCTTTCAATATAAAAGTTTGTTTGACTTTGCTCTGATTGTATTTTGTTTATTTTACTGTCAATTTAAAGGCAATTTCATGCTCTTCACAATGATACAAATTTCAGAATTGTGATTCTATCCATTGTTTAGTTATTGGGTGTTTAGTTGGGTAGTTTTCTTGGTGGAGGCGCCGAGATTCGTCAATGAACTAAAAAATTCAAACCCCGTTATATTTTTGCAGCAAGCTTTAGTTGTTAGCTTTACATGGAGAAAACTGCAGGACTGGACTTGGTGCAAAGCGCCATCGTCGGAAAAGTGACCAGGAGCACAAAACTGACGAACTTTATTATTTTCTATTATTCTGTTAAAGTTGAAAGTTTATCGCAATGAAATTACGTGCGTCCGGTCTTGGAACAACATAAACTTTATTTGAAAGGTTGTATCTGTCCAATATAAGTGGATTTATTGCCCACTTTTTTCTGCTCTCCTTATGTTCATCGTCGTGCAGTGCTGCGCGCAGATAACAAATCGTATTGAAACTTTCGAGCGCGCAACTTGGAAAATAATTTCTGCTGTGTTTCAAATTATTTGCCGGACAGCGCATAAATATTTTATTCAGACATCAGGCGCCAATACAATTACGCCTCATGATGATGTATGAACGATATGTCAGTCCGACTGCGCGACTAGCGGCGTAAAAGTTTTTGTATCGTGTTGGGTAAATGGATTTATCGTTGGTGTTTTTTTTTTGCTTCTTTCCTTCGTTCTTTTTTATTCGCGGTGGCACGGACGGCGACGCAACCTCGTTGCCTCTAGAAAATAATCGGCTTTCGTCGGACTTAAATATTCCTCGTATATTTTACGGTTTTACTCCGGCCATTCGTCCCCGGGTGTGCCGTCCGCGAAAGCTTTAAGCTCATGTCTATGGGTACACATCACAACGTGTCGCACGGCATCGTCGCGGACGTGTGCAGGCGCACAAATCCAATATTGCCCACAGTCGGGCACAGTCGGCGGTGTGAATTGCATTCAGGGCGTAAAGTACATAAAAGTTTAAAGTACTGCCGGCGCATCATGAAAATTGGACCGGCACTTATCCTGCTGCAAGGATACAAGGGATGCGCCTTTATTTCTCGCGCTCGGAAGAGAACTGTCGGGGAATATAAATAACATCTTGTTTGAGGACTGCGGAGTGCGCGCGAAAAGATGAAGCGATAAGGTAATGTCGGGGTTTGTGGCTGAGGGCATTTTTGATCATTTCGCTTCGTGCGATCTGCGGATCGATGCCCATTCCCCCCGGAGGGCAGCCGAAGGTGGAAGCGGAAAAGTTGCGCTCCTCCCAACGGGCGCTGAGAACCCTGCGAAAGAAGTCTATATGATCACCGCTCCATTGAGTTATCAGCTGCATCAGGAACTTTTACCCGGGTCTACGCATTGTTGCACAATCGCCATTACGATTGATATTATTGATATTGATACTGCTCTAACGTGATACTTCTTGTTGCTTGTTACAGCACTTCGATTGCCGCAATCACATCCGAGTCATCCAGTCGATGGGGAACGGCGAGCGACTATACGTCTGCGGCACCAATGCGCACAACCCCAAGGACTGGGTCATTTACGTAAGTAAACACCCTTCCTTCCTCCTCCGGCGCACCACATAGTTTACCAAACCTGCTTGTTCTGCATCTTTCCACATCCGTTTGATCTCCCGAAAATATGACATGACCACTAAAACAATACCATGCTGCGAAACGTTCAAGCGTTAAATGCGAGGACCTCAAACACAACCTCAATTATGAACTACGATATTATTTCCTGCTGCGCCTGTTAATTTACAATGTGGACTTTCGGTCCGTTCGTGATTGTTGAGTTGGAATTGTTTGAGTTAAAACTGTTTAGCTTTGCGAAGCGCGCGGAGGAAATTACGAAAACTGAAATTAACAAACAGATGATTTCTACAGGGTGCCCGCCACAATCCTCCTCAAGTCGGGCTGAAGAGAAAATTATTATTTTGATATTGCCAGCGACTTCTAGTTGTATGCGCTGCACTTACAACTTATTAATTATGTAATAGTTCGTATTGAATTCCACTGCTCTAGGGTGGAAGGCACTTGACTGCGTTTGAAGTGCTTGAATATAAAAATCTCACTACTCTGCAATCGCGATCACTATAACAGTTCGTGTTTCGCGTTTACGTTTGCAAACGCTTGACAGGTAGTAACTAAACGTTGCCTGTGAATTAGGGTGATATTAAAATGTTCTGGATGCACAAAGGGAGACTGCATTCGGTGAAATATGAAAACAGATTAATTCCGCGCTCCGCGCTCTGAGAAGAATTCGAAATACGTGAAATTCGAAGTACAGGAGAAACAGGTTTTTAGGTGGAACTAATTCCCACAAAGACAGGGGATGATTTTGTTTTAGTTCGTTGTTGGTACCTTTTCGACAAAATAAAAGTCTAAAAAATCTGAGTTTCATTCAAAGTTTCAAATGGAGAAAAACACTCTTCTCCCGGCGCCTCCACAAACATTTTTTACGGACGTGTTTTTTGTTTTTTTGTTTTTTGCGGTATGTATTTGATTGTTCTTGCATCTTACATGCACTGTGAAATATATCAAATTAAAGGAAATATCACGCTCTTTCCAATGGTGCTAATTATAATTGTATAGTTCTTATTTTTGAATTATTGGGCTTTGAGTAAGAAAATGACGTTGATAAATAAAAAACTAAAAGAAGCGATTTCTTGAAAACTAAGACCAAACGGCTCATATTTTCGAACATTTTACACTCTAAATTTGATGTGTACAGCCTTAAATACCACCCTGTAAATAAATGACAATTTTGGTTTGTATTTTAGTCCGATAAAGTTGAAATTTGGTTCATTCATAGGTAATAGCCAGGAAAAGAATATTGGTTAAGTCTCGATTTGATACTTTGCCTCTTTGGCAATTCTTGTTGGTGGAGGCGCCGGGAATTAGTTCAGCCAAACACCTATTTTTTGCTTATATCTCCTGTACAATTAATTAATAACGTGAGAAGTATAAATTTCACTTCTATCATTTTAAATTCATAGAATATTAAGTAGCTTCTCCTTCACCGTAGGAACCCCCAGTTTTGAATTGAGTATTTCCGCATCGCCCAAAATACTCCTACATCCTTATTACGTACGAATGACACAAGGGTAACAACAACGCGCATAAATGCCCCGAGAGGGGTGTCATCTTCGTCTCCTTGGCTCTTGGCTCTTGGCTCTTATCCTTATCGCGTTCGGCACTCGCGCACCACAGATGACATTACTTTCACCCCGTGTTTCACTTATTTATTCCGCCATTTGCTTCCGGTGCGATATACAGAGCATTATAACTGCTTGGGGTGTTTGGGGTGTAGGTGTGCATCATCTCAACGTTGATAAGACATTTTATGTTCCATGAATGTCCCATCGTGCCATGAATTCATAACAATGTCTAATCTAAGAATGTGCTTTGTTTGCAGTCGAATTTGACGCATTTGAATCGTCAGATCTTCGTGCCGGGAATCGGCGCCGGCATCGCCAAGTGCCCGTACGACCCGGCGGACAACACGACGGCGATTTGGGTGAAAAACGGCAATCCGGGAGATTTGGCCGGCCTGTATTCCGGCACCAATGCGGAGTTCACCAAAGCCGACACGGTCATTTTCCGCACGGATCTCTACAACCTCACCACCGGACGCAAGGAGTTCACCTTCAAGCGCACGCTGAAATACGATTCGAAATGGCTAGACAGTAAGTGACATGCTGTGGACGCTTTCTTGGGAATGCTGGGGCGTCGTTGAATATATTTCGGAGGTTGATTTTGGCACTTTGGAAAGTGTCTGCGCTTTGTTTGGATTGTTTTGCCGTTTGTGCCGGCGCGCGCGGCGTAAACACGCCGTCGAACAAACACAAGCGAAAAGTTTCCTGCAGGCCTGCAGCCTCCACCTCACTTTCGCCTCCCCCTGAACACTCCTGGAGTGCGGCGTTCGGCGGGGCGAATAGGAAAACTATTTCACCGCGGCATACTGGCGAAGTTACCGAATTAATTCCGCACCATTTACCATAAAGCAGTACCTAACTACATCTAATTTATCGCAATAAGCGGGCGCCGTTTCCACCGCTGCAAACACTGCAAACATTCAAACCGCCAAGTTTATCATTCCGAAATGTGCATCAAGGGGAAATGCGCGAGTGTTTTCGCTGCCGCCGGTTCGCTTTTTTCGCACGCGCTGTGTGTATAAAGACGGTTTGTAATTCGAGACGTGGCGAAATTCGACGACGGCGACTTTCTTTTCTTCCTGCCCCCAGCGCGCGCGCGCTCTAATCTCTTTTTAGATTAGTGCACCATTGGCGGTGGTGTGTTTATTAGCAAACGCCCGGCGTAGTTGGAAAAAAGTCGGGCGAAAAGGCGAGGGAATTCGATTCGTGAAAGTGCTATAACTATACAACAGTAATTTCCACATTTCCACCTCCCAGCTTCGGCAAACTAGAGACGCCGAGGATCGGAGGATCTATTCCCTATTCCCATGGCGAATTCGAGTTGCGCTCTTTCAGGCCCTCGCCGCTCGGCTTTCCGCCCGACTCGGCCAGACAAAAGCGCCGCCACATCGACGGCACGATAATTAAAACGGGGAGTTCTTTTTCGATCCAGCCGCGTCGCTGCCACTTTTTTCTTTTTTTCGTTTTCCCCGCTCGGCGAAATTTTGTCTAGCTGCGTCTAGGTCTCTTTTCCTGAGTAGCGTGAGTAAAATTAATGTTAGTTTTACGCGACTCTAATGCGTTTGATGTGGGGTAAAGTGCATGAAATCAGCGAAGACGACCCGCCATCAAAGACACTTATCTCGGGTCGCGTCTTGTCTCATCAATCAATATTCTGCTTCGTCGTGCCGGTTTTGCGCAAAGTCCCCCTTTCAATTTTCATGTTTCGGGAGCACACAAGCGACAATCAGTGCATCTAACGGGCGGCGGCGGTGGCGGCGGCGGCACGGCATTTCCGTGATACGTCGGAAACACCTTTGAATATCTTGTTATCCATTACACCACCCGGTACACGCGCTAAACGAGGAGGGTCTTTGCAAGCCTCTCGAATGATTTCCACGAACACCAAAAATACCAAATCTACTCCAGCGATCCACCAAAATGTTACTTGTATCAAGAACATCGTCATCCAGCCGTGAAATGAACACTGTCGTCGCCAATTTAATTTCGGCGACAATCGGTGTAGGTATTCTGAAGAGGATTCCCAATAGGTAACTACCTCGCGTGATTTAATTATTCGCTCTGGTAATAAACGCAGATTAGAGGTAATTGGATTGGGCTTAGTCTCCTGAGCGCCGCCTCGTGCGAAATGCCAGACATGCCGTCCCGGATTTTTGAAGATTACATCAGCGGGAAGAAAATCGCTTTTCGATTACGTTCGATTCCAATCTCGGCAATCTCTCGCTCTTGTGGCGTTTTGATGCCGCTGTGAGTTAATCAATTCGTTGCATTGCAGAACCGAATTTCGTCGGCTCATTCGAGATTGGCGAGTACGTCTTCTTCTTCTTCCGCGAGACCGCTGTGGAGTACATCAATTGCGGCAAGAGCGTCTATTCCCGCGTGGCTCGCGTCTGCAAGCGCGACACCGGCGGCAAGAACATCCTCTCCCAGAACTGGGCGACATACTTGAAGGCCAGACTCAACTGCTCCATTCCCGGCGAGTTTCCCTTCTACTTCAACGAGATACGTAAGTTGCCACAGCCAAGCAAGTGGAGTGGCTAATTAAATCTGGCCTTTGCTGCTGCTTGTGAGATGTAATCGGTTGATGACGGTTTGGTTTTCCTGTAGAATCCATCTACAAAGTGCCCGGTGACGATTACAAGTTCTACGGTACGTTCACCACATCGACGAATGGACTGATGGGATCTGCCATCTGCTCCTTCACCTTCGATGATATTCAGACGGCGTTCGCGGGCAAGTTCAAGGAGCAGGCGACCTCGTCCTCCGCATGGCTGCCGGTATTATCGAGCAAGGTGCCCGAGCCGCGGCCGGGCACGTGCGTCAACGACACGGAAACCCTTCCGGACGCTGTGCTCAACTTCATTCGATCGCATCCGCTGATGGACTCGGCCGTCATGCATGAACACGAGAAACCTGTCTTCTTCAAGAGGGACCTGTTCTTTACCAGGCTGGTGGTGGACAAGCTGAAGATCGATATCGGCGGCGCCGTGCTCGACTACACCGTCTTCTATGCCGGCACCAGTAAGTATCCGTTTGACGTCGACCTGCGTAATCTACAAACGCTCCCTAATTTGCAGATGACGGCCGCGTGCACAAAATTGTCCAATGGGCCAAGGAGGAGGAGACTTCGTCGATTCTGTTGGACGTGTTTGATGTGACGCCTGGGGAGGCAATTCAGGTGATGGAGATCTCCAAGGAGCACAAAGCCCTATACGTGGCGAGCGACTTCCGCGTCAAACAGATTGACCTCGTGATGTGCAACAGGCGGTACGACAACTGCCTGCGCTGCGTGCACGATCCCTATTGCGGTTGGGACAAGGAGAATAACGTCTGCAAACCGTACTCGCCTGGATTGTTGCAAGATGTATCAAACAGTACCATCGACGTGTGCGACAGCAGCGTGCTGAAAAAGAAGATGGTGGTCACGTGGGGCCAGAGCCTTCACCTGGGCTGCTTTTTGAAGATGCCCGCCGTCCTTGCCTCGCAGACCATCACGTGGTACCACTATTCCAAGGAGAAGGGGCGTTACAGGATCGTCTTCAGGTATGTAACAATAGATCTGTTCCAACTCGCAAGATGATTCAGTGCATGGCATTTTTTCTGTAGACCGGATAAATATATCGAAACTTCCGAACATGGTTTGGTCATCATCGCCGTGACTGAGGCAGATGCTGGTCGTTACGACTGCTGGATGGGCGCGTCCCTTCTGTGCTCGTATAACGTCACCGTCGACGCTCACCGCTGCTCGCCGCCAGCAAAGAGCAACGACTACCAGAAGATTTATTCGGACTGGTGTCACGAATTTGAGAAGTACAAGAGTGCCATGAAGACTTGGGAGCGGAAGCAAGCAGTAAGACTTGTAATGTTGAACAAATGAATCCCATTCTAATTGTGTGTTTGTTTGCGCTTCAGCAATGCGCGTCAAGACACAACGACAGCAACCAGAATAGCCACCCAAATGACATCATTCGACCAGTAGTCTGATAGCTTATGCAGCATGGTCCGCTCGCATTGACTTACCTAGGAATACCGATATACTGGACGCGTGTGCTATTTGAGTAAATGTATATAAATGTTCCCCAACATCCACACGATAGAGACACGAACATACACGCCATTCTGAGACATTCGATAATCGCCAAAGCCATGGATGCCCATGAAATGCGAAAATAGTATGAATCCGAAAGAAGCGTGTTCGGCGATTGTAAATGGTACAGGTAGGTAAATGGGCGGACGCATGAACTTCAGACTTAGAGGAAAATTGCAACATTTTGTCGAATGACGATGACAACCTGTTGGACTATTCGTGAATGTCGAATTGTCGCAAAACAATTGACTGAAATACATGTAGTTTTATGTTTCCTGTTATGTTATACTTAACGATTAAGATATTTGATAAAGTAGGCGAACGAATGGACACATCCATGATCATAAACCATTACGACATAACGCGAGTTTTGATACTCGAGTAACATCGAGGAGCGACACATGTTTTAAGCGAAACGCGGTTATTTTTAAAAGATAAATAAAAATGCGGATAAAACTAGATTTAACAAATGTCATATTACAAGATATATAATGAATAATCAACTTATAAACGATATATAACACAACAAAATACCTATTCATATAAACAAAAATATAAAATAAATTAAATTGTAGGTCTGTGATATACATGTGTCGTAATGATGTGAGATAAAAATGCGGATTTGGTTTCATTTTAGTTGCAGACTTGATTTAAAACGCGAAACAATCATAAGTTTGATTTCTGTACAAAAAGAAAGTTAAATTAAACGAATTGGAGAATAATAATGATAGATATATACAAACGAAACAAAAAAGAGAAAAAATACAAATAAAAGAAATTACATTGGACCAAAGTGATGGAAATGGTTATTAATTATATTTACATTGCAAAACATATGATATAAACACACGACGAGCGAAGCGATTCCAAATACGTACTGAATTTCGCATCCGTACAATTTGGAATAGTGAGAGAACGTTTCGTCGATGGAATGAATAATAACATAAAAACATTAAATTATATAAGAATTTAGCGCGTATGAGAAGCAATACTTTCCGCTTGCAATGTCTTGGTCCCTTTTTAAACACCTCTTAAAACTCTACATTAACATAGGTCCATAAGTGGAGACGTTTTATTTTTATTTATACTTGTGCTAATTTATTCATTGTGTATGTACATACGTTTTCTTCATGCTGATCAACTCATTCATGATCTACATTCTAAACAATCTGTTCGCGACTGCTCGCCGGCGCGCTGCAAGACTGTGGAAGCATTGCATTTGTTGAACGTTGGAAGTTGCCAAACTTGTTATGCTTTGTATTTTATGTTGGATTTAGATAGCACGTGCGTGCCGGTTGCCGGTCGTGCACTTCACAGAGTCTCATCAGACAATCATCCAATCATTCATAATATACCTTCAAAGTGCGAATGGAACTCCTTATTGAGGATCACACTTTGTCATTTCAACCTTCACGAAGCCTATGTCACATCGGAACTGTTACCTCTGTTGTCGATGTTTTGACGCATCTTCTTTCTAGCGGATAAGCATGACGTTAATTTCTATGAGCTCTACATTATCTTGTAAATACCTATGTATAGTTATTTATAAACGAAAAGAATACCGAATTGTAAGGGCGTAACATTGAGTTCCACTTTGTTGAGTATGAAAAGTTTACAATTTTTGTATTTAGTGACGAACCTAAACAAACTTTTACGACATATAAACATATCTTACTCACATGAGAATAATTTACAATTGAATTGCTTTATAATTTTTTAACGGTCAGCCATGATTTATATTGCATTTTAATATTTTTTCTTCAAGTTATGTACAAGTGAATATTGCGTTTGAGAACGAATTGTATGAAATGAAATGTAGACATCTCTTGGAGGACAGCTTATTGCTTCCATGAAGCAATTCATCCGTATTGAATATGTGTTAATGTATTTGCCATTCATTTATAATTTATTAGTAATATTTATTGTAAACATAATTATCTATTTTGATTTGAACGTCGCATTAGTTTCTTTCATTCTTAGCGCTAGACTATGTAGTTTCACAATATGTCTCGAACTAATGCGTTGTTCAATGTGTTTGTCTAAGCTAAAATCAATATTTAAAAAAATGACGCTTCAATATTTCTTTTTATGTACGTATTTTATTGATTACGTTTGTTCGTCAGTTTTCCTTTAACAATTATTATTGCATTTAATATAACGACTATAATTATTAATTGTTCACAGTTTGTAAATACGTTATGATAACTAAAATTATCCTTATTAACTAATTACCATTAATGTACGAACCATTAATGGATTTACATAGTGTAGAGACGAATCCCATTGTATATTATTGTAATACCTTAATGCTACATTAATTGCTCTTTGAAATGAAATCTATTCATTAATATTGAATAAAAAATAGATAAATACTAACGACTGTTAGTTTATTTGGTAAATGTATCCTCAATAATTTCAACTCGATTTGTAATGTGAACTTCTTTTTGTTGTTGCCAGTTATTAGATGTAAGTAATTTCAGAATCCTGGACACAGCGTTTTCTATGGAAAAAAACAAAAAATACTGAATGCTGAATCTCTTCGGCCTTCGGCTAGGACACAGAGGGCTAGGACATCCTAATAAACGAAATGCAAGTTAATGGTGAAAATGTCGAGCAAATGGTGCAGATGCTTTCTGTGATCCTGATACGAAGTTTTAAAATTTAAATTTCAAAAGCGAGAAATAGTTGGATAATCTTCTGCACTTCCTCTGATCCTGATACCACCGACCAGATAGGGATACGATACGAAATCCACAAATCGCTGCGATTTCAACAATATTTTACCCGCAAATAGCGCCATCTATCGGAAACTATTGAAACTAACGTTGGCCAAATTTTTTAAAGGTTTTTTTTGTTTATCTACGACGATCTTTTACCTGCCCATAAGGTAATCAAAAAGTAAAACATCTCTCATTCCCTAGCTGGCGAACCGTGAGTCCTAGGAAAGTGTGGATTACGCAAATTAGTCCTAAATATATGCCCCTATCGACGTGCCAAATTTTATCTGGATACGAGCATTTTGAAAAATGTTCTTGATTTTGCATCAATTTTTATGTAATTTTTATGTAATTTTTATGTAAAATTATTTGCATTTTTTTTCAAAATGATCGCAGCGAGATGAAATTTGGTACGTCGATAGAGGCATATATTTGAAACTAATTTGCGTAAACCACACGTTCCTAGGACGCACCGTTTGTCAGCTGGTTCCGGTTGAAATATTGTTCAAATTTCGCTCCGTGCGAGGGGAGATTTGTGGATTTCGTATCAGGATCACAGAAAGAGCAGAAGGTTGACCAACAATTTCAATATTTCGACAATTTCTCGGTTTTAAAGTTGAAATTTCAAAACTTCGTATCAGGATCACAGAAAGA
>JARJDQ010022459.1:0-13742 GCA_030264215.1 Geostiba sp. GC000077
AAAATTATATAATTTCAATGTTCCACAATATATGCAATAATTCCAGAAAATTTTAGAAAGTTAAAACTCCTCAAAACTTTTTTCAATAAAAATGAAAAAAACATGTAAAACTGCTAAGAACTGAAAAATGCTAAAATAAAAAAATGCTTAAATATGTAACACAATATTTCATATCCTTATATATAGTATATTTATATTTAAATGTCTATGTCGTTATATGTAAAGTAAAAACTCATGCTAACCGTAAATGTTAATTGTTTTTGCTAATTAAATTAAAATAATAATAATTAAGATACTCCTTACGCATTGTATGCGATGTCATAATGTCCAGTTTTAGAGGTCGTCTTAGAAAATAGTTATTTATGAAATTAGTGTGTAAAGTTTGATTTTAAGATGCGAGGTCGAGTATTTCGCAACGAACGTATGTTCGGCCGAGCACTATATTATTGAAAGAATTCGCCACTTCTTTCAATAATTAGTAAAATTGGATTTCAACACACGCGATTGGCTAAATCTCAGAAATGTTTGACATTCAACCAATCGCAGCTTCAATCGTAAGTACGGAGGCTCGGAGTCATTCCCCAAGGTGATTTTTAATGATTTAAATGAACTATAACTTCATTAAATTACTTCAATTAAGAATTTGGTATATTTTTTAATACACAAATCAGTATATTGTATTAGAAAGTAAATAAGCCCTGACACACAGAGTAAAACATTAAAGTAAATTCAGTACTGAAGTAAGCATTGATTTATTTCTTATCGGTCTTGTCGTCCTTCTCATCCTTCTTCTTGTCCTTGTTGAGATTGCCGACCGCTTGGCGGATCGCCTCGGACTGCGGATCGACGCCGGGGAGGTTCTCCAGCACGCTCTGCAGGAAAGCGGGGTCGTTCATCACCTCCGAGTAGTCCTCGTCGCCCTCGACGTCCATGGACTCCTCGCTCTTCTTGGACGTGACTAGCGAAGTCGACGATGATTCTAAATCATCAGTATTCACTGTTGTGACGTTTTCAAAAGAGATAAATTGAGGTTAGGTTAGGAGGATGTGAGGAATGGGGATGTACAGGACCTGGCGGATGACTTACGCGTGTCCTGCATGGACATCTGCACGGCGAAGGCGATCTGCTCCTCCTCGGTCATGTTGGCGAAGTCGACGGGCGCGTGGGCGCCAACCGGCTCAGTGGCGTCCTCCTCCATCGACATGGCGAGCGCGCGCTCCAGGAGCGCCTCCTCAGTGGGCTCCTCCTTGATGGCCGCCGGGACGTTCTCCGTGGTGGAGGCGGCCTTGGCGCGCGCTGCGTCGCTCTCCTGACGCTGGCGCTGCTCCTCCATGGATACGCGCAGTGCCAGCGCCAGCTCGGGATCCTCGTTCGGATCGACGCCGAACTCGAAGCCGGAGGTGCCCAGCCCGGCACCGCCGCTGCCATCCTCGCCCTGGATGATCGGCGAGCTGATTAGCGCATCGGAGAGATGCGGACCTGGCGGCACCGTCACCAGGTGGCTGCCAGTGCCGTCCTTGCCGTTCAGTGTGTTGACGAACGACGTGAGCACGTCCGTGTTGATAGCGTCCTCGCCAAAGCTGATCAGGTCCACGTTCACCTTCTCCTTCTTGAGCTTCTTGGCCAGCTTGACCAACTCCTTCTCTTCGGCCGCCACTGGACTGCCAACGAATGCGACAATGCGCATTTTGTGATTTTTGCCTTGGCGATGCTTCAATGCCAGCTGAACAAAACACACAATTACAGACAGACAAGTAAAATATTGTTGAAACATACATGAGCAATCCTGATTCCAGTATGTAGATTAATGTCACCATTGGGATTCACCTGATGAAGTTTGGATAAAATTCTTCCAACATCACTTGTTAGTGTTGCCAGAACTTCAACACTGCAATAAAAGCCATTATTGATTAACCTAACCATGTAAACCTTGAATACACCAACTATAAATGTAAAATGTTAAAACTTACTTTGCTAGGGTCAATAAACCAACATTGTTTTCAGGATTTGATCGAGTTTTGGAATGACAGACCAAATTGACTGCATCTTGTTGAGCTTGGAGTCTTGTGGGCACAAAGTCTCCATTTCGCATGTAGTCGCTGTTATCAACGCTGAGGACAAGAATTCCCCCAATGTTAAAGAGTTAAAATACATGCAAAGTCATCAAAACTTTGAAGGTTAATAAGGAAGAAAACGCTCCTGTGCGGGTTTTTCGCCACTTACCATATCATGGTGCTTTCTAGAACCATATTGGAGATGTGCGCTTGATTCTTCCGTTGAGAATTGCACAGAGAAAACCAAAAATTTGTTGTTTTTCGTCTCGAAAATGTTTGTTTTCCTTGATGGATGAGAGAAAATGCAAGTTGTGTGACTCTTCCCCTTCCAACGACTCGAGCTCGACTGTCATCTGTCATGTCATATAAAGAACATCACAACAGGCAAGAAATACTCTATTCCATATTTTATTTATGAGATTGAAGAAAGAGAGAAATACTTGGCCGTGTTATTTGAAGTCGATGTACTTTTTGTGGAATGATGTGTCCGAGCGGGTGGCGGGAGGGGACCGGTTACCGATGCGATTTTGACAGATATTTTGTCTCTTTCTTAATTGTGATTAGAAAATTGTTGCCTAGTTACTGGACACATCAAGAAAGAGACAATTATAGTTGTCAGAATCGCACCGGTTAACCGGTATCCGGTCAGGTCGACCGTCCCAAGAATGCGAGCATGCGTGATTCCACGAACCCCAATTCATACAAAATGCAGGTCCGATGGGCTTAAAATATGGTGCCACTTTGCTAGTACACCATAGTACAAGAGATACGTGCAGTCAAATGCACTTTGGTTATGTGTGTAAAATTGTGGAGGTTCTTACGTTGGGAGAGCTAGGTGGGGTGAACACTCAACACTATGTGCTTACAAAATGTGTATTTAACGAGTTATAAACTATTTTCCAAAAACGCTTGTTCAATCGAGACTCTTCAACCCAAGCCACTTTTCTAGGTTCCCTTTCTCTTCGCGCGCAACCTGTCTTCCCCCATCTCCGCCAGGCGCGCTGCTGTCCGCTGTCATTCCGCGCTCCGCCACACGGTTGCTGGCGCCACACTGGCGCCACAAAATTTCTTCATGATTGCTCTACGGCGTCTTGAATTTCTGCTTTTGGGTGGGGGAATCGGCTGTGGATAACTCTATTGCATTCATGGCGAGTTCAAGCAAAAGATTTATGAAATCAAATATGTAGAATTTAGTATTAAACATTTTTGAAGGATGAATAAGAACAACACACAGGTGTTGATGCTGAACCATTGAACACACTGTATATTGAGAATGACAACTGTGCTCTAACCTAAAAAAAAGAAACTAAATCGATGCTAAACCAGCTAAACAACTAAACTCGAAGACACAGAACATTTTAGTCGAGTAGTTTAGGAAAGTGTGAGTTAAGGCGATTTTGCTAATTTTGATTGTACTTTTGTACTCCTTATTTTCGTTCGAGTAACAAACGGAACAAGGGGTGAAACTGAGGATTAATAGTAGCCGAAAAATGTCCTTTCGCATGGGTCCAGAAACAACTATGAAATTTGTCACAATATATTTAGAGAATGAGTGTTTGTGGAATACAAAATCACCATTGTATAAAAATAAAGAAAATAAGAAAGCGGCTTACGTTGAAATTGGAAACGAAATGAACATTCATGGATTTGGCGAAAAGGAGATTAAAATGAAAATCAAAAACATTAGGTAAGTTATTTTAATTTGTTTATAGAGATTTTTTTGTCAAAGAAAATATGGAAACCAAATAGTTAAGAATGATCAGAATATCTTTGATTTGGATCACATTTATCTTGTGTGTCACGGTTTGTAATGCTACGTAAAGTCTGATTTACAGTTCGCAAATATTCGCAGAAAAACTGCGATTTCTTTTGTTCTAGCTTAGTAGCTTGTGATTGATTGAGATCTGGCATTTAACCAAAAATCGCTGTGTAAAATACGGTGTATTATCCTTTTAGATCAACTTACTCACAGGAATTAAAAAAAATTAAGGAGTCGCAAAATTCTGGCGCCAGTAAAGACACCTTGTATGTTCCTTCTCTAAACTGGTTTGCTTTATTGGATGGATCACTTCGCAATGGACGCTATATTTCCAAAAGTGAGAGCCACATGGTTAGTATAATTTAGTATTCATTCCCATACAAATAATAATGACGAGAATAAACTCCACCATCAAGAACCCGCCCATCCCGAGTACACAAATTTATCTATTCTTGTTTCCATTTGTTGAGATATTAACAAAATATAATTTAATTGCAGTCTTTCGTCCGCCAAAATGATGAGGATATCAAAGAAAGAAACGGTGCGGTGGAAACGGTTCCCGAATTTGTTGAATATACACCTCGACCAAAAAAACAAAAAACGTTGCCACTTTCTAATATTGTCGGCCAATTAAAAGAAATTTCACAGGCAGCTAGAGTTACATCAGAAGAAAATGAGTTTGAAGTTTTTGGGCAGCATGTTGGGCTACAACTCAAATCACTGCCGTTGCTATTGGCGTTGGATGCTCAGCAACACATTCAGCTTTACATCAATAAAGTTCGTCGTCAACATATTCAAAATTCATTTCATAATGATCTTAAAACAGATTCACAATCAGTGTCGCCATCATATGAATCGGAAGACAATTGTTGTACGTTCGCTGAATAATAAAGTTCTTTGCTTTACTATTTTAGGTAAGAATATTTTGTTTTCAATAAAATTGTATCCATTATTTGATGTGCCATTCGCCAATTTACAAATAAAAGATATGAATGTATGTATAAGAACACCCTGTATGCATATCTAACTACAATTACTGTAGATTTGGTTGCCTACAGTTGTTGAGGAAAAACGAATTTACGTGTCACCGTTCAGACCCGGTAAGCGTTGACAGTGAGAAAACAAAAAGTTCAAACACGCAGATCAAAGGCATATTCAAAGAAATATGTCCACGATAAAAGATCCAATCTACACCGACATCACGCCGAAGAAGCAGACCAAGAACGTATTAACGCCGCATCGTCTTACAGTCGGTATCCTAACATTAGAATACTATAAAGTCTGTGAATTTGGTAACAAATAACTTTCAACATAAATGCACCTCAATAAGCAATATATTTTTCAAGTCTACTGCACAAAACGCCGTGCGTTTATCCGAGAGTTCTGCCTGCTGATATTGAAGCTGATCCAAAGCCCAGATCTCACCTTTTCTGAGCTGCACAATCTCATCTTGGCAGTAGAGCATTCATCATGCAAGGAGAAGTTCCTCACTCGTTTTCAAAACACAATCGGAACTCTCATCTCTGGCATTGGAGCTCTGCAGGATGTAGTGGACTGCATTCTGCAGTTAATGCAACTGGATAATCTGCTAGGAGCAGCAAGGCCATTAGTTATTGGTAAAAGTAGTGTCGTTGGTAAGTCACTTACAAATAAAGTACTAGTACCACTTACAAATAAAGTGCTTATAATACTTGATATATTTCTATTTTATAGGTTGTTATTTACGCCGTTTGGTTCTAAACTTCGATAAGCTATCATTCTCGGAAATTGCAACCTTCTATGAATCATATAAGCTTTATTGCAGTGTTTTAATTAATGGTACCTTGGACAGTACAAGCCCAATGCAATGTGATGCGCCAATTGCATCTCCAAAGTCATCCAGTGGGCCCAACGACAATCTATCTCGCGAATGGACGCAACGTCAGGCAGAATTATTCATTGCCACTCAAAGTGCACTGATTGCAAATAATGAAGGGCAGGCATACTCTCCTAATGAGCTGCACAAATACATCAAGAGTATTTTACGGAGTAATCCTGATCTATCAGCAGCTGTAAGTACATAACCAAAATTTTTTCGCTCTAGGCCAGAAAGTAAATAGTTCCATCATATCTCATAATATTCCATTTACCGCCCTAGTTGCGTAAACGTTAATAACACATACATACTTTTTAGCACTTTCTAAACTATTTAAATTACCTAAGAGTCAAAGAATACTGTGGTGCAATTGATTCCTTGTATCATTGCTTTGATAAGGCAACAAACAGTGAAAAAGGCAGCACCGGCAACGCTGAGGAACGTACGAAGACTTATCGCTATGCAGCGTTGAATTTAGCAATTTTACAGTGCCAATTCGGACATAAGTATAAAAACTTCTTTTCTAAGTGTGAAAGTGTGAAAATAAGTTTGTTTCATATGTTTATAGACATGAAGGATTGTTAGCGTTAAAGGAGTCAATCAAAATGGCGCAGGAAAGCAGCGACAATCAATGTCTGCAGCACGCGTTATCCTGGCTCCGCTGCCTCACCAGCAACCAGCACAAACTGATGGCTGAACAATCCGCAATCAAATGTTTGGATCTGAACTTATCCTATGTGATGTCGTTAGGGATACAGTCTTTTGTTAAGTATTGTGGACTTTCCACTGCGAATCCACAAATTGTTTTAGATGTATGTCCTTACCTTAGTCCCTTACCATAATTCCAATGGGAAATAAACCTTTAACTTTGGCGTTCCAGTCTCTCACGCGAAGTGACATTATCAACTCGCAAAATGCCCATGGTGATCTAATAGCGACGAATTATGGCCTTAAAGCGGGCCTGTGGCTCTTCTACGGCAAAACTGAAATGTCCTCACTGTGGAGTCAGCTGCTGCTATATCTAAACACGGATAGCTTGCTAGTGAACAAGAGCTACTATGGGGAGAGCTACGTGCAGGCGCTGTGCAACATGGCGGGGCTGATGCATCAGGAGGGCGAGTACGGCCTCACCAACGTTGTACTCCTGCATGCGGAGCAGCGTTTCCCTAATGAACCGATGTGCCACCCGGTGATGTTCTGCCGGAACGTGTTCCACTTCTATCGGCTGCTGTACAACGAAAAAATCACAGCCGCGGAGGCCACCGCGTCCAAAGTCGCCGTGATTGACAAATGGGAGAGTTACCTGTGCCTTGCGCAGCTATTCCTGCACACCGGCGACTATGCCGAAGCACATAAATACTGCAATCGCATTTTGGATGAGTGCAAAGATAATGAAAGCCATCTGCGCATGGATATGCAAGTTCGAGCAATGATTTTGCTCTCGGACGTACAGATTGCGTCGAATTTTCCGAATGCGGCGATTCCAGGAATTATGGGGCTGCTTAATTCTTCCCTAGCGTATGCAAACGATTACAATATGCATTACTTATCAGCAATGGCACAAATACGCATCGCACATGTTTTGCTTTTGTTGAAAATGCCGCAGCAAGCGAACAAAGTCCTGAGTAGGTGTATTATTCCGATTTTAACTGATGGAGGGTGCTATGACCGCGCTAGAGCCCTGCTGTTGCAAGCACACTGCACTATTGCATGCAGCAATGTGAGTAAATCATCGCCAACGCGACGGAAAGAAGTGATTCACGAAGTTCTGGAAGACCTGTGTCTTATTCAGAAGGACTTTGAGAAGGTTGAAGCTGTTTTTCGCGTGAAAGATATTCTAATGTTGCAGGTATGTGTTTTATTGTTTTGTTCTACCAATTAATGCTTTGAATTTAATGAAAATTGGTATCTAGGCTAAGCTGTGCGATGAAATCGGATTGGAAAAGCAGCGCAATCGCTTCGCGCTCGATTATCGCACGCTGAACGCGGAACATCCATCAATTTACGGCTCGCAGTTGTTCAAAATGATCTGATTCAACCTTACAATGTCAAGGAACACCTCCAACTACGTCATCAGGTCAAGTTAGGCGTTTGTTTAAGGTCTAAGATCTAAGGTGTAACTGTTTTTGTGTAATAATTGTACTTTTCTTACGGCTATATTTTATAATAAACTAATGTAAATTGACTTTGTACCCGATAATAATATATTTGCTATTTGTTTGTGGTGACCTCGATACGATTCCTTCAACGCTTCAAGTTCATTAACGAGCACACAACAAAATTCACAATTCACGCTGTTTTGCGTTTGGTTTTCGGTTTATCGCATCATCAGTGAGCATTGACTCATGTATACCTCGATGTCAATATTCTGAGCTGCTCTGTAAAGATTGAAATGTTTGTGGTTTTTTACTGTTAATTTAATGTTGCTAGCATTACAGGGGCGGTGAAAATGAACGCATGCACACGCACTGGTGCATGGCGTAACAATCCGTCGGGATTATCTACAATCGCATGTAACGTGAAAAGATGTAAAGTGCAAACCGCACAAACATTGCCGGGGCATTGCGGCATTAATTACCATGGCTGATGGCTGAAGCCGCGGTTGCTTTCTTGCCTGCTTGACGTGCACCGAATAATCGGCGTTCATTACGCGCGCCCAGTTTTTCTTTATAATTAGTTGTAGGCGCCGATTCAAGTCGTTAGTTGCGCACGTGCGCAACGCCTGCAAAAGTTTTCATTCGAATTGTATGCTCGAATGTTCGAACATTCGAAATGAAACGATTTCGCTTTTCATTCATTTTCGAAGGTGGATCGAAACTATACCGGGTGTCCCAAGTTAAATTTGAACCTCTGTTTTGCATAGAAATACTGTGAATTTTAAAAAACAATGTTAAAAAAAGTTGTGTAGAATTTAGAGGCTCACAATTTAAAATTATTTTCAACTGGTGTTACACAAAGCAGATATTACAAAAAATAACATTTTCTTAAATGGAATGATATACAATAATATTATATTCCGTTTGCGGCACTCTCTCTGAATTAATTGCACTAAACCATATTCATTTTGCTCTTTTACTTGTAAAGATATGATTTTTTTTCGGAATAAAACTTGAAATATTTCGAAAACTAACAGAAAACATTTTAAAACGTTGATGACAAAGTTGTTTAGAATTGAAAAATACATCTTAATATAATTTCAAAAGTATATCATTCCATTTAAGAAAATGTTATTTTTTGTAATATCTGCTTTGTGTAGCACCCAGTATAGTTGAAAATGATTTTAAGTTGTGCGTATTTCAATTCTACATAATTTAACTTGGGACACCCGGTATAGCTCAACGGAAGTCACGCACACGTGTTTTTGTTCGATGTAGGGATTCCGGGAGCAACGGAAATAAAGTAGAAGTGGTGCGAGGGTGGATGTGGCCTTGTCCTTGCACTTGCGGCACCGGCGCGGCGCGATTAAATTCGCACGTAATCGCCGTTCAATCGTTCGGAACGCGCGAGCCCAACACAATCAATTTGATTGTCGCGCCCGCAATTCGTGATGTAATCCAATAAAAAAACTATGCATTTAGCGGGCAAGCGGGCTGTTATTATGCCTGTTATTGCTGATTTTCTCCAACATGTTCCACGTAGAGGTAGAGCTATAAACAACACACCGGCGAGCATTTCATAATCGCCTAGAGCCTAGAGGTTTTACGTGCGCTGACGAAATCGCATTGTTTGTTTATTTGTTCGCGCCGCACGGCGATGTCGCATGTGATTTCGCCGGTAAATACAGTATTTTAAGGTCATTCCGTGATAACAGCCCAAGCGCCATAGCGCAATTAATGTTTGTCAGCAGTTTGAAATCAAACTTTCACAGTAGTGCATCTGGCGCAACGCGCAAACACTGCAAAGCGTTGATAGTGCGATAAGCGTGGATCAGATTTTTATTACTTGATCCCTTCAATAGGCCAACAGCGCTCGGTTGGTCGGTGCTCCGGCAATCGATTACAACAAGTTGTCACGGCGCATGATCAACGAGTGCACGCGGCAACCACCACCCCCACGAAGGGCGGCATAAAGAAAACACCGCCGCCGACGAGGCATCCTTTTTGCCGGCTATAGTGATGACGCCGCCGCCGCTGAAGTAAACATGAGCACGAAATCGCCAAGGTGAGTTCGTAAATAAAAACTCTTACCAAAACATTTCCAAACGAAATTACTGTATTTTGCCGGAATTGCACTGGGCGCTACACAAAACTCCATCACACTACAAAAAAACACATAATTTATTATACATTAGGAGATTGGAAGCACAGATTAAAAAGAAACTTAGCTCAACGTCCGGTGTTTCACTCCGCGCCCGCTATTTGGTAGTTGCCGACTGCTGAGGTTTCGTGATCAACATGGAAGCGCATCGTCGATTTTGTCACAGTTGGTTAACAATACGGAACAATGTCGATAGGCGCATTAGAAATTACCTGTACTCGCTCAGCACAGTTAGTACACCGACGCTGGTCGAACAGTGCACCGCGTTTTTCATTTCCTCTGCCGAAAAATGACCAAATTCGGTCATCGGAGGAACATGTCGCTCGAGTTCTGCGATCACGATCACAACACATCGACTAATTCCCTGTCGTCTTTGCAAAGCAGGAAGTCGAACTTTCCCGGTTCGCTGACGGACCTCCATCGCTTCCGGAGGACCGCGCACGGCCACGATGGCTCCAGCCGGATCGTCATGGTGCGCAAAACGGACCAAAGGACCTTCGCCTCCATCCAGAACGGGAAGGAGCCGATGTTGGAAACGGTCACGCGGGAAACAATAGAAACCTTTCGGGGACAGCGCACTGCTTGTAAGATTACCACGGAGAAGAAGAATCGCGAGGAGACAGTGCCCCCGGATTTGGTGGATACGTTAGCGGAGAAGGCGGACAGATCCCGGCGAGGGACGCCTGTCAAAACCACAAAAGTAAGTCGTTCATTCCTCAGGTATTCAAATTTAACCCCGGTGTTATTTGCCCATTTTCAAGAACTCTCATGCAAAGACACTGGAACAGTTCCAAGTGGAATGTCTTCAAGACCACAACATGTACCGAAGGCGACATGGTGTGCCCCCGTTGAAACTGAACAAGCAAATGTGCAAAAGTTGCCTGGATCATGCGACCTTCCTCCTGAAGAAGAACAATCTGCAACACAGCAGCAACAAGAAGTACGGGGAGAACATCTACTTCATTTCCTCGCCGTCCCTCAACGCGAACACGGACATCAAAGGTAGTGAACCGGTTGACATGTGGTACCGTGAAGTGAAGAAGCATGACTTTACCAAGGAGCCCACGTTGTTACCCACGGGGCACTTCACACAAGTGGTATGGAAGGAGAGTCAAGAACTAGGAGTAGCCTTCGCTGCCTCGAAGGGAAAGCTAGTTGTAGTCGCGCAGTATTATCCACCAGGAAACATAATCGGAGCCTTTGTGGAAAATGTGCCACCTCTAGTGACCAACATCAACAACAATTGCATATCGACGCTGAGCATTTCAAAATCAGCAAGGAATAGCTTCAACGTCGCCATTTTGGATGCGCACAACAAATACCGCCAACTGCATGGCGCACGACCTCTGGAATTGGATTCGAATCTGTGTCGCTTTAGTGAGGAATGGGCCAAGATGTGCGCTGAACGAGGAATAATGGAGCATAGAAAGAACAATCCGTATGGGGAGAATATTTTTTGTATTCACAATGCGGATCCGAACTTTTCTCTGCTGGGAAACATGCCAGTGGACTCCTGGTACGAGGAACATGAGGCGCATCCATTTGGCAAAGAGCCCAGTAATCTATCCACCGGGCACTTTACACAAATCGTATGGAAGACCAGTGAGAAACTGGGAGTTGGAGTCTCTTCACGTAATGGCTACACTTACATCGTAGCGAATTACAGCCCAGCGGGGAATTTTGTTGGTCACTTCGCTGAGAATGTTCTACCAGCTGGCAGTCTCGCTAGCCCTGACGAGGAGTACCCAATTGATGATGATTTAGGCTTCGATCAGTTCCAAGTGGAAGCGCTAAAGTGCCACAATGAGTATCGCAAGAAGCACAGCGCACCTAACCTCACTTTGAACAAGCAGCTATGCCTCTTTGCGCTGGAATGGGCGCAACACTGCGCGTTCCATGGCATGGCACATCGGCCCAAGAACGAGTACGGTGAGAACATCTACATGGTGTACTCATCGGATTTCTCCTTCACACCATCGGCGAAAGACGTAGTGAGCACTTGGTACAGTCAGAAAAGACATCACATCTTCGCCCTAGAGTGCGTTAACATGAACACGCTGCACTTTACGCAGTTGGTGTGGAAGGAAACCACTGAGATGGGCATTGCCTTGGCGAAGAATAGTAAGGGTGAGACGTTCGTCGTCGCTAATTATAATCCGCGTGGAAATGTCGTTGGACACTTCAATGCGAATGTGCTGAAAGCCAAAGCGGTATCAGTATGACGTTTGCCCAATCGTCGCATCAAATCCAGCGAGAGGTAGAAATCAATAAATGTTGCACAGAAAAGAGAGCGAGGGGACGACGACAGAAATCCGAATCAGATCAAAGTGATATATTTAGCCGTGCCAGTATTTGATGTAGTATGAAGCAGGAAGAAGTCAGGAACCAGGATGCTGCACATTGCATGATAACATTGATAAAGAATCAAAAGTTTACACTTTATCTCAAGTCGTAGTCAATTTTTAACAAATTTATAACGTCACTACTCTACAAATTATAAACTTTATTGACTCATATAAGTAGCGAGTGATGTAAAATGTAAATTGATTGAAAAATCCAATCCTTCCATTGTTACATGAACTTAAGTACACTAATTGACTAATTCAAATGTTATTTATATACTTAAAGAATGTCAAGCAAATAAATTGTTCAAATCTAAATATCTATGAATGGTACCTAAATCTAAAAATTGTGCAAAATGCAAATAATGCAAATTGCATACGTTGGTCATTATTTATGTTCTTGCCTTCTTGGCATTTGAAACCTTTAAATATTAAATATAAAAACACCTGCTACGAAATTTTGAGATATGATGCAGAAACAAATAATGCATAATATTATTGCCTCATCTAAAAACTAAAATGAATGCACATATTTATTGGACACAGTATAACGATTTATAGTGATGCTATTTGAGTTTTGACAAACTGAAGCAGATCAAGAAAGAAGAACAAGAAGAAACAAGATTCACATTCAAACGAATAAATGTTCTGTGTGCTGGATGCTGAAATAAAACAATGTTTATGGTAGTAATCGTCTTGGGTTTTTCGAAATATCGGGGGAAAACCCACTGCCTTCGTTGCTGCTGAAGGCCTAAAGAAAAGAACATTAAAAAATCAATAGGGAGTCAGGGCTTTAAGGAATGAAGGTAGTGGCTAGTGGCATAATTTGGAAGAAAGTAATTCTTAGTTTATTTTTAAGGAATTCGATGTTGCAAGTCCAAGAGTGCAAGAGTCCAAGAGCAGGACCACCTGCTGTCATCACCTATCAATTTATCTCGTTTGTAAATCGGTTGCGTCTCTCAGCTTGGCGTCCTTTGCCTTTGGATCGTGTTCACCCGTGGACCGTGGTTTTTTTCGCATTCGCATTTTGGGAATAAATTTGGTTGGTTGGAGACGTCACCGCAACCTTTTTTCTTCGTTGTAGATTGCAGTGGCGTGCGTGCATTAAACGTAACAATAAGACGCCTCAAAGGTGAATTTGGTGTATGCTTGGTTGCCTATAGTAAAAAATTGTCCCATTAACTCAATGTATATCGGGTGTTCCAAGATAAATTCGAACCTCTGTATAGAAATACTGAGAATAAAAAAAAAACATGTTAATAAAAGTTGTGTAGTATTTAGAGGCGCACAACTTCAAATTATTTTTTCTGAAGCAGTATTTCCACCGTAATTAATTTTTAAAGTTACATTTTAGGGAATATTTATGAGTCATCGCCAATGTTGGTACAGCCTAGCATCCCTAGTATTAGGTTGGTGTTGCTATGACACGCTCTCGATGTGATGTTTGCCCAAATATGTTTTACTACCTATATGTA
>JARJDQ010022498.1:0-10464 GCA_030264215.1 Geostiba sp. GC000077
TTGTTCGAAGACGGCTGTTTTCATAGCAATTGGCACAAACAATCATAGTGGAAATATGGATCAATATCAACACTATGTTTGTTTGTGCCAATTGCTATGAAAACAGCCGTCTTCGAACAAGCTGCGAAGCGGTGTGGACGCGAAAACACAGGTGTACTACCTTCAATTTTGAGCAGCAGCCTGGATATTAGCATTTTCCATAGTGTCCGTATAAAGTGATTTTCTACATCGGATCTTGAATCTAAATGTTTGACAACTATGGGACGTTTGGCCTGAAAGATGCTACAACAATCAAATACATACCGCTCATTGGCTAGAGAAATAAAATTTTCAGCGTGGTAGGTTGGAAAATTTTATGCCCTTTCCAGCGATGTTATTGCATGTACAAAATGTTAACACATTCATTACGTAATCAACAAATATGTCCGTAAAATAAAAATGTTCGTGGAGGCGCAGGAAGACGAATGTGTTTCTCCATTTGAAACTTTGTGCAAGAAGAAAACGCATTTTGCATGCTCAATTTTTTTTAGACATTTAGTATATCAAAAAGACACCAACGAACTAAACATTTCAAACCCTGTCTTTGTGGGAATTAGTTCCACCTAAAAACCTATTTTTCCTGTACTACACGGCGATATTGATAAAATGATAATTATTACTTAATTATTTGGTGACTGATGTTATTACTATTACTACAAACTGCAAAAGCATACGCATAGACAAGTTGTTGACTTGCATTATGAGGCGAGGAGCACTTACGACATCTATGCGCACACTAACCGTACTATCGAACAATACATTGTAAATTGTAACCGTTTGTATATGATTTGTGGAGTGATTTGTAAAACGAGCAGTTTCAAAACGTTGATGAGAAAAAAAAACAAACCCAACCAAATGCACTACAAATGGAACTATTATTAAAGTATGAATAAATAAAATGATTATTAAACAATCGCATTTCGATGTATTTGTTTCCCACCATGTTTTTGCTTGCGTGTGTGTTTGTGTGTTTAAGTGGAATTGCCTGAAATGGAAGGCCATTTGAATTGTGTGCATTCGGGCAACTGGTAACATTTTACCTGGTGCTATTTTTTTCCTCCAGGCTTTTTAGATGGTTGCGCGCTGTGCGATTGTTGATTACCACCACCAGCGGGGTTTAAATGAATGCAACGCTAAGTAGCCCCCTCCACGCAAAAGGTAGGTGCTTGCAAAGTGGGAAGCGAATAAATTTCACGGCAATTTGCATGATTTGCATTATTCGGCCGGCTAAGCGGCGCATGGTGTAGGAGGGAGAAAGCTGCCCGGCTACTGGCGATATAATAAGGCGCCGACAACAACAACGCGAGAAAAATGAAAACAATGCGAATTTATTACCATAATAACTACCCACACGACGCACCGCATCGCTGGCGTTTGGCTGTTTGGTTGTTCGAGGTTTGATGTTGTAATACCCTTGCTGTTGCCCCACCTGCCGCCCGTTGCCGTGCATGGTGGAGGCGCCGGCTGATCGTGTTTGGTATTGGAATGAGGAATACTAGCAGGTTCGGAAGAGCGCTGCGTCACGTCCTCGAGCTGGGTCTCATCGGATCAGTCCGGCTCAGCGGCGGCAAAGCCGACACTGGTAAACGGCGGTCCTCCACCCCCGCAGGAATGATGGAAGATGCCGCGCTCCCGCATAATCGTTTGATAATCTTTTATGAAGTTGCTTTTTCGAGCGACTTCCGCATTTGAAAGTTTCGGGGTGGCGGCGGCGGCGGCGGCGATATCTTCTGGGCCACCACCGTGGCGGAGTTATGGAGTTTGGAAATTCTATCGTTTTATTAGAATCGGGCGGGCGGGCGGTGGAATCGAACAGAATCGAATCGAAAGTATCAACATTTCGCTCCAGATTTATTACACTTTAACTGGGGGTGGAATTGCACTAGCGTGCGACCTTGCCGCGGATCGCTTGTTACTGCTCACTACAACCGTGGGCGGTGGGGAGCGGTATCGCTTAGATTTCGGGGGTGAGCAGAGACGGCGGCTGAAGAAGATGAGTATGGATGAACAAAAATGAACATCCAAAGTACATTAAAAACTAATTAGCGGTGCGCGCCGGCAGCGCCGGCGGTATCTCCGCAAAGGTACCGCGCGGTGCGTGGATCTTTCCAGTAGTGCCACCCCCGGCACGCGGCGCACTTTCTTCCATCAGCTTTAATTCGTTCCACGCTTTATGCACGCTTTATTCGCGCATTATTATTGCTCGTCTACGCTTGGAACCTTCCAGACTTCGTTAATTCGTTACTAATTCATATTCCGCCGCCGCCGCCGACGATGCTGCCCCGCATAACGCCGGCATCAGTCCAGAAATTTCCTAATTCTGTTATTGTGTTATTAGCAGCGCGCGCTTTGAGCAAACTCACATTTTGTTGTTTTGCGCGCGCTGCCGCTCGGGAGGCCATTGTGTTGTCGATGCTGTTACGGTTAGTTAATAAATCCGAGTCAGTGTAATGTAATGTAATGTAGTGGTCGAGATCGAGCCGCCGCGCGTCGTCTAAGGCTATAGCTCAATTAACTGCGTCGCTTTTTTCTTCGCCGCAATGTTTCAGCGAAAGCGCAAACGTAGACAAAAGGAAAAAATTAATCATCATTAATACGCGCGATCATTAATCACGAAATCTGTGTACGGTTAATATAATCGCGGAGAGAGCAGAATGAAGAGAGAGGGTTTTAGTGGGAGCCGTGGAGCGATTCGGATGGGATATAATGAGCGAATGCGCAATTTGGATTCTTTTATGTTTTACGCTTCCTTTTTTTTTCTTCGCCGGCTCGCGCCCACCGATTCAGAAAACGGTCTGTTTTACATTTTTTGTTTTATTTATGAATTAATGCAATTAGGGTGCGTATAACAATGATGAAGACACTTTCATGACTTTGCAGATATTTTTGCGAAAAATTCCCAGCTTCCCAGCCTTGCGTCATACACATGTTTTGGTTGATTGCATTTTATTGAAAAATCAGCATAAAAAACGACTATCTGAAAATGGATATTTTCCCATCTAAAATTAACAACGTTTTCGATGTTTTTCGATGTTTATTTATCGAAAAGCCAGGGCAGCGCGAGCACATGTCGATTGAAATGCGGCGAGGAAAAAGCATTGTTGTGCGCGAGCAACGCACACATTAAGCGTTTCAAAAATTTTGAGGTCTGCGCTCTGTGCAGCGGGGAACAAAAAAAAAGCGCGCGCGCGCCTCCACCAAAATCGGCGCGGCGCGATTTCGCAGCGCACGAATGGATTTATGGTGTAGCGCGGCGTTAGAAAATATATTATAAAAAAACGTTTTGGATTGCGCAGCGCCGCCCCCGTGAGATACGATGAGCACTCACTCACGAGTCACGAGCGACGGGGCCATAGGCTTTATTTAATCCAGTCGGGGGGGAGGATCGTGCGATAGTAGTTGGTTGTGTGTGTAGAGCACTGCAACGGCCTCGGCACGAAGAGCAGCAACAACAACATCAACAACAACAACAACGACGACGGCAACACTACAACCCTCGACCATGACAATGCTCAGCGCTGACGCTCAAGTGTGGGCCGCACAGAGTGTTGCATAACAGTCCAAAATGTTCCAATTTACAACGTTGCAACTTTGCACACATCATAATTCTCAGCGGGAGTAAAAAAGCGTCGGAACTAATTCTATGCTTGTGAGCGGCGGTGCTTCGGCAGATTGATTGAATTGAGCGGGTGCTTTGCACGTTGGCAGTTTTGCGTGAAGTCGAGTATAATCCCGGTTTGTTGAGAGAAGGAGCCTCGAGTGTATGGAGCGGCAGCGACGGGCGAGAGCACTTCAGGTCGTTATAAATGTTAACAAATAGATGAACATCAATCATCCCGATGATAATTCACTCGCATTACGCGCGGGCCATGATACGCGTGGCATGTGCGCAACGCAATTTACCGCGGGGGGGCGGCTGCCGTCACAGCAGCGCAATGCCAGGCATGCGAGGGACCGATTCCTGTGTGCGTTGAAACCAGCCACTATTACGATTGTAATTACGCGCGTTCGAAATTAGCGCACGAGAATTCGCAGCGAGCGCTAGACAATAATATGTAATATGTAATCTTAGACGCGATGCCAACACGAAGATGATATTCTCGGCGGCACGGCGGCACGGGGAATGATCATCGTCGGGTTTTACAGAGCTGGATTTCGGCGCGAGAATCCGCGCCGCGACAATAGCGAATAAATCTACGGAAAGATTAAGCGGAATTTGAAGAAATGGCGCGATCGCAGTGCGTTCTCGCTGATAATGCGGAGGGCGGCTGTAGCAGTGCGCATATGCGATGGTAGGGGGACGCGTGTTTAATGCGGAGGAAAATGAAGTGGAAGGTAAAAACGATGATGAAAACGTAATTGAAGGCCGAAAGAAAATGAAGTAAGCAATGAAACAGATGAAACGAATAAAACTTTAGCCTCGGCTCTGTTCCCGCGCTGTTCTTTCTGTTTTCGGGAGGGCGGCTGGCGGGGTGCGAGCACAACAATACAATGTAACTCGACGCAGCACGACAGAACACACAATGGCAAACGGAGTGAAACGAGACGCCCGAAAACAAAGCGGCCCCCGGAACGAACGCAATCTACGAATGGGTGAGCGAGCGCACCGCCGCAGCCGCCGCCGAAACGGCAAATGGCATGTGGTGAGTAGTAAGTCGTAACCGTGGAAAAACGCAAGTTGTAAGTGGGATAGTTGGTTGGTGAGGATGGCACGCCAGAATGAAGAAATAGGAGGCCCAGCGTAAAAGCGCAAATTGTAAAAACGCAAAGCGCGCACCCGAAGACGACCACGACGGATAAAAGGACGCCGCCTCACCTCCCCCGCCTGGCTAGGGGGTGGCGGTTGCGCATAAACGTTGGGCGTTTTATGATGGCCCTCCTAAGAGTCTCCAGTTTTTGCGCTCTTGTTTCGGCCGCAAACGTCCACCACGCACGCCGCCTCTCCTCCCTTCCCTAGCGCAAATACACCGCATCGTTTCTTACGTTTACGTTTACGTTTACGTCGCGCAGCGAGAATCCCTAGATAAGTAGGCAAGGCGCACTGGGAAGCAGAGGGAACAAACGCAAACGGAGTCGGGGCGTCGTTTCAAGCGCCTTGAAGTTGAGCGAAGTTTTGCGCGACGCCGCCGCCGCACGAGAGCATTACTACTTTATGCCCGGGTAGCGGGTACTATTCCGGTTTATTTCTCCCGAGAGCAATCGCGCGGCGAGTGTCGACGATGCTGACGAGCGTCGCGGCGACGTCCGATACACACTAAAACCGGACGACGCAGCCGATTTAACGCCGATCGCGGACACAAGGAGGATATCCGAACATGAACTTTTGCGAACTTTGGCCGGCGCGGCGAAAAACGGAATTTTGTGTGCGGGGGGTGGGCTCGTCGAGAATTTGCATAGCCGGAGATAATGAATTTTCCGATCGGCTAAAGGACTGCACTGAACTTGAAGGGCGCCCCGGCGTCGGGATTAACAACGAGCGTGATTGCCGAGTACGAGCGTACGACAAATAGCAAACACGACCGCCAGCGCCGGGGCTAATCGAAGTTAAGACAAGACGTTTTCAATAGACGCGCCCGGGCGCAGCATCGGCCAGAGCATTCTCGATACAATTGTAGCGGATAAGCGGAATCTGATATTAACTTATTTGTTGGAACAAGTCAGGCGAGAGCAATATCGGCATCGCAAATTGTTTATCTTTCTACAGTGCCTTTTATTTATCCTCGGCCAATGCAATCAAAGTGAATGTAACAAGTGTACTCGTACGCGGAGCAGAAAAAGCAAAATTCGAAAAATAGATTTGATGATTGCTCCCAAACTACTGGGACGAATTGAATTTTCTCTTCGGATTCATGTTGCTAAAAATAATCCGCCTCGTAAACTGTTTTTGCGCTGCCGCCGTTCACCCCCGCCAGTTTATTGCCGTTTTCTCCCAAACTATATTCCCGAGGGTATTGCAGATGATGGCAAAACCCGTCAATAAGTATGCTCTATCATTGTCGAAATTTTCAATCCTCTAGCTTTTTGCGTTTCTATACACTGGGCGAAAAAGTAAAGTTTACATTATTGGAAATTGGGAAATTACGAAATCGCGAAAAGTTATATGGTTGAAAATTTCCACAATGATAGAGCATACTTTTTGACGGGTTTCCCTCGGGAACATCGTTCGGGACTCGGGAGAAAAGGGGAATTAACTTCCGGGGGGAACGGCGCCCTCTGTCGAACGAGGCGGATTATTTTTAGCAACAAGAATCCGAAGAGGAAATTCGAAACGCTCCAGTGGTTTGGGAGCAATCACCGAATATGTTTTTTGAATTTTGCGTTTTCTGCTCCGGCTCCGTGTTTGCATTGGCCTATGTTCGAGGATAAATGAAAGGCACTGTATGCGAACGATCAGGCGGCGGAGGCGACGGCGGCGGCGCTCGACGTCGACGGCGCAATTACGCGCCGAAAAATGCCCCATTTACGAATTGTTTGCTACAAGCCGGAGCAAACCGTCGGAATTGAAAAGATAAGGAAATTAGTCGACATGTGTTGCGGCCATTGTGCCGGCCGTGGAAAGCCGCAAACATGGGGCCGGCACAATGCGGGAGAGGTGGACGCGCGGCGAAATGTCAACATCGCCGACGAACCGACGATACAATGATTCGGCCGCCCCCGCGCGCCACGCCGCGCGCGCCGGACGGCGGAATGTGCATTGGCAAACATTGCCGGGGACCTCGGGCTTTGCGCCGCGGCTTTATCGGGGCGCAAGCTCACGCGAAAAGCTTATATGAAAGCTTAAATCGTAAGCCCGGCGATGTTTTGCATCGCTTATAGCGAGCTCAAGCATGAAAAGGTTGGATACGGTTGCCGTCTTAACTCGGACGACGACGGCGACGGCGCGCCGAGCGATTTGATGCCTCCGTACGCCACATACACGCCCCCCCGGACAACTTCGGGGCTCAGCAGCCCCTCCTGTCGGAGTTTCACTGCCGGGCGAGAGTTCCGCGCGCGCAGAGTTATAGTCCTAATCTTAGTTCTAGTCCAAGTGTTGCTAAAGTAAAGTAATAAATAGGGGGACATTTAGAGGAGTTAAGATTAATCCTATTTGGTTATTAGGTTTAACGCAAGGATTGCTTCCTTGTCCCAGGGACTACCATCCGTTGGGAGGCATGCAAAAAGCGTCCCCGGTCCGGCTGAATGATTAGCTCCCACACCTTTCTTCCCTCGTGGGCTTAAGCAAGTTGCCTTAGTTGCCTCGAGTTCATAAACAGTGGTTGCTGGAAAATGATTCGATGATTCGGTGATTCGGTGATTCGGTGATTCGAAATTGGAATGTCGCTGCGTCCTGCGTTTTTCCGCTTGCGTCAGCGCAATCGATCGCCATGCGCCCTTGAAAGCCCCTGGAGCGTCCCTTATTATAATAACATTGTCCGCCCTAAGCGTGTCCGGCCATCGAATCCATCTTCCGCGTGCCCGCTATTCGCTGGTAAAGTATTTGAACTGGAATTAGAATATGGGAAGTGGATGTGGAAGTCGGAGGAGGAACAATTCGGATTGATCGGATTTGGTCATTAGGTGAGGCTTACCATGTCGCATGGCTGCATGGCGGCCAGGCGCTCGGACGCTGCTATCCGCGGCTGGCGCGGCGATCGATCGAATTAATTGCTTAATTAATTAATCGCTTTAAATAGTAAATCGCCGATTAATTACCAGCGCGTCTATCTATATCGACCAATACAATCCGGTTTGCCGCTTGGCTCGCCGCCGTCGGCGAGAAGCCGGGTCCGCCGCCGACGCGCGAGGAGCTGCCACTCGCATTCGTTCCCATTCATAGCATCCGCGAGTCGCGGCCGAATCGAAATTGAATCGGAATCGGAATCGGAATCGAGCACGCGTTTAAACAAAAACCGAAATAACTTTCGCCCTCCGCCCAATCAATCCCGATTAGAGGCGATTGTTAATTACGAGTGACAGTTTATTAATTAATCGCGTGACGCCCGCAGGGCGTGTGTGGCGTGTGTGTTTTTCGGTGTTGTTCCAGGGCAATTTTTTTTTGTTGCGGCAGATTCGATAAAAAGCCGGTGGTGTCAATGGAGATAGAACGACACGCTGATAATGAAAATGATTATGAATGAGTGTTTCGACTCGTGTTCGCCCACTCGGGGGCGCTGGAGGGGGGGGGGGGCGCTGGGGGGCGGCAGATCTCGCCGCCACATCGACGAACCGAAACCGCACGCACTCGCGGCGCAAAGAGACTGTGCCGTCTCCGCCCGAGCTCAATTCCCGCATCCGCGCCGCACGGCGTGACGGTAATGCGCGCCGCCACTCGCCCGACGCTGGGCGGCGGATGGCGGGCGCGGCGTTAGCGGTAGCTGCACGCAGCGACATAAAAGCTTTTATCACATTATCATCATCAAACGCTCGCGTCTTTCACTATCGCTCCTCGTCGCGCGCGCGCGCCTACCGCCGCCCCCCCCCAACCGCACACACCTCGGCGGCGGCGCCATGTAGCATTTCTAAACCACGAAATTTGTTACTGCTTTTACACTTGTCCTTGCTGCTGTTCCACTTCCTGTTTTTCTTGCCTTTTTCTCTCCCACGACGCCGCCTCCGAGATGGAGTAAGCTTCGGGTTACGTAAATTCGCGCGCGGCGCGCGCTCCTTTTGTTCTCATATAAAATTAATAAGCGCGTAACGCGCTCATATGTTCGCATTATGACGTGTCTCGAGTCGTAACGCCGCCGCCACCGCCGGTCGCGTAACCGTAAGCCGTCGGTAAGCTCGTTAAATGTTTCCCTTTTATCCCATATCTATATTATTATATTCCATTATCGTTTTATGTCATTAACAACTTTTACTTTATGTATATTACCTTTATTTCGCGCGTGTGCGGCGGCGGCGGCGGCGGTGGCGGCGGGCTTCTTGCGCGGCGCGCCTAAGCCCATCACGCCGAAACTCGTCACAAACAAGCAACCGCGGCAAAAAGCAATGCGCTAACGCTCTTAGTCCTTTCGCCCCAGCGCAAGTAAGACGCGCGCCGCCAACAACAACAAAACAACTAAACAACGCACTCTGCTTTGCTTGCTGCGGGGGAAATCTCCTACCGCCATGCGTTACCGAATCTCAGGCGGGCGGAATTCCATGTAAACGAGTTACATCTATTTTTCATACTTCCAAAACAAGCACGGGGACGCTCTGGTGCGCGTGGTGGAGGCGCCAGGAAGGCCGTCATATCTCACATGCGAAGTTAGCGTAATTGCATTATTCCGCGCCGCGCGAACCCACTTATCGCCGTGCATGCACGCTTAATGCGCGTATGTTTTTCATAATTAGTTAGGGCGGGCCGGCGCCTACCCTTTCGCTACAATCGGATGGCGAGGCTTAGCCGGGTGCGACACGCAGTGGCATTTGTTCGCGCTCGACATGTGCTCGAGTCAATTTCGCGCGCATTTTAATAAATGGCTTTTAAATGGGCGAGGGGATGAATTCACAGCACGACGTAATTGACGCATAATATTTTGACTTGTGTTTAACGCGCGCGCGTGCAAATTGCAACAGCGTATTAAGTAAAAGTAAATAATACGCTACTTTTAATACCGCCCCGCTTTTTGTGCTGTGTTGTTTATTTTATTTTAAAACGCCCGCCGCACATTTGTTATGCAAATACATAATTGGTGGCACATGCGCGAGTCGAGTATTTTACGAGTTGTGCACCAAACACACTGTTTACACTAGTGCCCAGTCTTGATTATGGCCGCAATGATTAAACTGTTAAATAATTTTCATACGTCGAGTGCAAATACAGAAAAAAAATCATGTCATAATGCGGAAAGATTTCTTTGAGATTTATTATACATGATGATTTGGGTAAGGATATGGTGTACATCCTTGCTCTATTGATATTTCATATTTTTGAACGTGTTTTCATGACTAAAAGCCTATAGTAGAGGAGAAATAGGATTCCAGGTGGAACTAATTTCCACAAAGACGGGGTTTGCATTTTTTTAGTTTGTTGATGGTACCTTCTTGACATAATAAAGAAGTAGAAAAAATCTAAGCATACAAAATACGTTTCTTTCTTGCACAAAGTTTGAAAAGGAGAACATTCGCTTCCCGACGCCTCCACCAACAGTTTCATTTCGCGGACAATTTTTTTGTTGATTATTTAATGAAATAGTTAACATGTTCTACATGCAATAGCATCGCTGGAAAGGGCATGAAATTTGCTAACTTACCACAATGAACATTTTATCACAATTTATTTTTTCAAAATTAATTTTCGTTTCGCTTGCCAATGAGCGATATGTACTTGATTGTTGTTGTATCTTACATGCACTGCGAAATATATCAAATAATGCTAATTACATAATTGTGGTTCTTTTCATTTTTGAGTTATAGGGCGTTGAGTAAAAAAAATCAGGTTGTTGATTAAATCTCCTGTAC
>JARJDQ010022503.1:0-16798 GCA_030264215.1 Geostiba sp. GC000077
AATGTGATTTATCCACATTTTACGATTCACATATTGCAGCCAACACGATGATACATTAGGTATTGTCGCCGCCTGTCGCCGTGGAGATAAACAATTTAAGCAGGGCTAATAAAATCGAACGTAGCGCATTTAATGCAAGTATCGGTAGCAGCGGCGCTCGGGGGTGTCATATTACTAAATCAAATGATTTTCACCCCGGCGTAGAGTTCCTAAGACTTCCAGTCTCCGCCGGAGCTGAAAACCGGCACTCGGGCAAATTGTATTTGCCTTTCTTATTGAGGCGGCGTCGGCGGCAAGGGGAGTGCGGGCGCAACAGCGTCGAATGGAAAAAGGCACCGACGCGGAAAATCTCACCGCCTCTCCGTCCGCGTCCGTCCTAGGCCATTTGTTTTTATTTATCTTAAAATGCGCCCATGCTGCCTTCCATCCGATATGTCTACTAGAACTAGAGGGAGCTGTGCGCAGGGGGCTGGGAGCGGAGAAGTGAGGTTAACGAAATGAAACGAAGCGTGGCGCAGCGAAATGGGGGAATGGCCGTTTCTTTATGACGCGGATGAAATCAAAAAGTAAGATTTACACGACGCACAATTTACTGCTACTAGGGTTGAAGTTAGCACTTTGTAGTGATGCTTCTTACGGATTTTTTGGTCATCATTCATTTGATTTTGTGCTAAGGGCAGAAAATTGAAAAATTTAGATTTAAGTGTGGGACTGTTTAGGGTATAATATTTTTCTTTGAAATTGTGAAATGAATTGAGATTGTATAGCTAACAAGTAAAGAAGAAATAGGTTTTTAGGTGGAACTAATTCCTACAAAGACGGGGTTTGAATTTTTTAGTTCGTTGATACCGTTGATACCTTTTGATATACTAAAAGTCTACAAAAATCTGAACATGCGAAATGCGTTTTTTCTTGCACAAAGTTTCAAATTGAGAAACACATTTGTTATTATCAACATTATCATTTTTCAGACATGTTTTTGGTGATACATTTGTTGATTACGTAATTACCACAATGAAAATTTCAGTTCACAATTTTGTAAGTTAAGAGTTATTGCTTATTGAAAGTCAACATTTATTTTTTGAAAATAAATTTTCGTTTCTCTTGCAAATGGGAGGTTTGTGCATCTGTGAAATGCTAATTTCATAATTGTGGTTTTTCCCATTTTTGAGTTATTGGGCGTTTAACAAAAAAATCACTTTGTGGATAAAAAAAATCTAAAAGAAAAGATATTTTGGAAATTAAGGTCAAACGGCTCATAGTTCTCGAACACCTCGCCCACAGATACCCTCCCTTTTACCACCCTAATTGCTCAATATACTATTCCTCCACTTGCTATTAATGATCAGCGAAACTAGAAAATAGTTGAATGGTATGATAGAAGACTTTTCATTGATGTCTCTTGTATTGAAAAAAGCAACTATTAAATTTAGGGGCATTTCTTGCAACGATTGAGCCATCGGTGGCGCCATCTAGTGCCGAACATATGGAACTATTTATTTATCACACTAGGGCTTTAAAAGTAAATTTTGTAAAATTGACCGTAAAGTTTAATATAAAATGTAGGTGGCCACAAATAGTACATTATGTGACAAGTGTAGAAAATGCCACTTTCACGGACGCCTGTAGGTGTTTGTTGAGCGAGCCGAAGGCGAGTCAAAATCCCGTATATGTATTGAAAATCGAAATATAGCACTTTTCGGGCGAACCTGCGGAAAAAGTATTCGAGATGAAAGTCTGACTTGGAAAAAGCTTACCTCTGATTTCCCCACCGCACCTTATTTTGTATTTCGTATACTTACATGTTCTTTGTGTGCCATGTCCTCGGACTATGATTTATCCTTGAGGTTTGAAGTTAGGTTTCGGTCTCGGGTCGCTACCCAATTTTTCGTGCGCCATTAGCATTTACAGCCGTTTCGGTTCGGTTTGTTTGCGTCCTCCAGCAACCCCGGACGTTAATGTTAATGAAGGAAATTATTTTTCGGAAACGCTTCGTTTCGCCAAATGCCTCGGTAGCGCTGTGTGTGGCGTTCATTTTAATGTCGCTCCGTTTCGCCGACGTTGTCCCGAATTCACGTTTTCGAATTTGCATGCGAATCAACATACACACAACAGAGACACACAGCAGACACACAAAAGGTGCCATTCACAAAGGCGCAAAATATTTACGTTTAATATTTGGCAGGCTGTTAATGAGTGTATCCCTTAATCAGCCCCGGGTATTAATGGTAATTTCTCCCTGCGTCTATTTGCATAACTTGCCTGCTGCGCTGTTGTTAACTGCGGACGGGGCGTGTTATTATCGCGAATTAACCGTGTTTGCATTTTTAGACGGAGCAAAAAGCCCTCAACAAATAATAAAAATCATTACAAGCTTACGCAATGAAAGGAAAGGAGTGAAATGCAATCGCAACACTTCTTGATTTAATTAGCGTTGGAAGAGCAGGCACTGTGGGAGCAAAATGCAATCTTTGAATTCAGCGGAACAAATCGACAGTTTTAAATTGATTAGCGCTTATAATCGCGCCTCGTCGAGTGTGATAACTTTGCGCCTAACGCCATTAACGCACTTGGCGATTATTCCTGCGCTCGCTGAAATTATAGGGTGTAACTTTCGGGGGGGTGGTGGCGGTAAGTTGGATACAAGTTGCGACTTTTCCGAAGCGTGTGCAGTCGCAAGTGAATTATTCATAAAGTTTCCGAGGCGCAATTAAATCATGAACATCGCACAGGGTTCTTTTCGCAGCTTGATGGAGTTGCAACAATCGACGGTTAATGTGAATGCGAGGAATATTGAAAGGTGAGATGTGCGCAGATTGCAAATTAAAAGGAGCTCGACTTCAAAATTGAACGCCACTTGAGTGATGATACTGTTACTAAGGAGATGCTGTGAGGCAGCGATGGGGGTGGGCTCCAATGATGAGGAGCAGCAGCGCCAATAAGTTTGATGCAGTGCTAAGTGAATTACGCGCCGGGCGCAAAGTGGCAGACTCTAGTAACAAGTCTCTAGGTTCTAGCTTCCATAAGATAGGTATAGTCAACTTACAACGTAAATTACATGTAAGAAGCGAAGGCAAGTTTTTCTCAACTTGGACTTTCAACACAAATAGTTTTTTCATCCACTTTCCCTGTATTTTAGATCATGGACTTTTGAAGCTCTCGGGCGGTAAGAAAATAGTTTCATGTATTCAATACTAGGTGGCGCCAGCAACTACAAATGTAAAAAATTCGACTAGAGTGAAAGGGCAACAACCATTTTTGTTCGCCCTGAATAAGTAGTACAAGAGAAATATGTTTTGAAGTGGAACTAATTCCCACAAAGACGGGGTTTATTATTGTTCCTTGATGGCATCTGTTTGACATACTAAAATTCTAGAAAAATCTGATCATGATAAATGCATTTTTTTTTTTTGCACCAAGTTTCAAATGGCGCCTCCACCAATATTTTCATTTCTCGGATGTGTTTTTGATGATACCTTTGTTGATTACGTAGTGAATTTCAATGTAAAGGGCATGAAATTTCCCAACATACCGCGATGAAAATTTTATTTCACAATTATGTAAGTTTATGAGTTATTGCGCATTGAGAAACGCCAATTATTTTTTCAAAATAAATTTTTGTTTCTCTTGCCAAATCTCTTGTATTTAATTGTTGTTGATAGTTACATGCATTGTGAAATATATCAAGTTAAAGGAAATTTCACGTTCTTCCCAATGAAGCTACTTGCATAATTATGGTTCTTCTCATTATTGAGTTACTGGGCGTTTAGTAAAGAAAATCACTTAAAGAAGGGATATCTTGGAAACTAAGGTCAAACGGCTCATTTTGTCGAACATTTTGGACTCAAAATTCGATGTTGAAAAACTCTTATTCTGTGTGCAGCCTTGTATATGGGTATGTCTCAATCTAATACTTGACAATTTGTGTTTGTGGAGGCGCCGCGAGTAGACTGAATTTATCTATTGGATAATCCGTTGCTAGATGAAACGCACTTTGCATGCTTAGATCTTTTTAGACTTATAGTATGTCCAAAATATGCCATTAACAAACTTAAAAATGCAATCCCCACCTTTGAGGGAATATTACGCATATTTTTAGAATATAACGCTACTTTGACACCAAATGACTCCGAAAACTGGTGTGAACATAGGAATACATTTTAAAATCATTATCTCCACTTCAAAATCCTTTCGGCATATAATCTGTTTCTGCTTTTGCTTCTGCTTCTGTTTCGGTAGGTGTCTTCCTGTTTCCTTCCACATGTGCCATATCTTCCTCTCTTCCGTTGCCTCTCCACAACTGCCAACATGTAGGTAATTGGATAAAATCGCGTCGGGGAAATTTAATACAATAAAGTAGTGTTCGGATAACAGGTCCCTGATAATTGCGAGACGGCGCGCGGTGCGGCGCATGGCAGTCGGGCGGGAAGGAAGCGGCGGCGGCGGCGACGGCGGACGCAGGCGTCTATATCATCGGCGGCGGTAACTTCGTTCCGCGTAGATTACTAGTTGGATAGAGGGCTGATTGCCTCTTTGATTACTGCCTACTCTTAATCACATCTTTATTGCGCGCGGGCGCAGACACGCCGTGGATGCACTCGCAAATACGCCGCCGCCGCTGCCGCCGCCTCCCAAAGTGGATTTGCCGATGGCGTACAAGCATAGCCACCCCACCCTGCTCTAAATTCAATCACAATCAATATGTTGCGAGAGCAAGTCTACTAAATAGAAATTTCGCCGGGGCCAGGACTTTGCATTTTGTTTAGATTTCATGTCTAACGGAAAAGGAATAAATTGTCGCCGCGCAATCTACACCAATCCCACAATACTGGATACACAGGACGATGTATTCGTGTCGCTTGTAAAAATCCGCCAGGACTAAATGTAAAAGTATCACGTTCCGGGATCCCATTTCTACCCTCGGCGCGCGATATAAAAAGGACATCAATCCAATGGGCGTCTCAATGCGAATCCCAATTCGAATTCGTGTTCAGTGTTCGTTCAGTGCTCATGCAAACAAGCCCAGCGGACGAGGCACGAAACTTTACTTTTAAACTTTCTTTTTTTATGCGCGTGCTTAACAAAACCAGTGACAATACGAACGGAGAATAAAAGCGGTACAAAACGAAGTCGAAGAGGAAAACAAATCTCCTTTTTAATGCAATCAAATCTTTTCTTAAAGTTTTTTTTGTTTGGAAAAAGAAACAACGGTACAGGAGAAATAGGTTTTTTTCTGGAACTAATTCCAACAAAGATGGTGTTTGAATTTATTGTTCGTTGATAGTATACAAGTCTAGAAAAACCTAAAGATACAAAATATGTTTCGTTTCTTCGCCCGGCGCCTCCACTAATGTGTTCCTAGTGATATATTGCTTGATTTTAAACGAATTCTTTAAGATTTTGAAAATACAGGGTATCCCTTTAATGGCGTAATTCCCCTGGAGCTTTTATAGATGGCATTAAAAGAAGTACTTTGAGGGGAAAAAGAGTAGGTAAATTGTTTTTGATGGCCGAGATACTGAGCAGTGAAGTTTTATTGTCAACTTCGTTTGTAATTATTCTTTTGTTTTAATTTAACGATTATTTAATTTGTTACCTATTCCAATTGAAATGTTTGATCTATTGGTAAAATCTTAGGAGGAATTTAATTTTAAAATAACATGTTTTCAAATCTGTAGTTTTAAACTTAGGGCTTGTTATTTTAAAATTCAACAACAAATTAAATAATCTTTAAATTTAAACCTAAATTAAAACAAAAGACTAAGTAAAACCAAAGTTGACAAAGAGACTTTATCGCACTATATCTCGGCCTTGCAGCCAAACTGTTGATACAAATTTTAGATGTATATTTCTGTTAAAAACATATTTCTGCGGAAAGATTTCCTATTCTCTTGATAGTTTCCAAGATATTCCCGAAAATATGAAAGAATAAGAATTGCATGTCTTCATAGAAAATCAATATCTATTAAACTAAATAAGTCAAATGAATGCTATTTTGTACAATCTATTTACTGACTTCTTCTGTACGCAAAACATTCTAAAACTAGAAAACAAATGACAACGCGTTATATTATGAATTCGGGTGTGTCGTGCAAAACTAATTCACAGTTTTGGCAGATATTGATGAAATTGATGAAGATTATGTCTCGATTTGATTCGGCGATTAGTGTTTGTGGAGGCGCCGGGAGCTACTCACTTTTTCTATTAGAAACTCAGTACAAGACGACTTATTTTAGAAGTATGTCAAAATGATATCATGATATCAACGAACTAAAAACTTCTAACCCCATCTTTGTAAGAATTAGTTCCTCCAAACGCCTGTTTTTTGCTTATAGTATACCATATACTAAATCCCCAAAGTATCGATGTAGTTTAGTATTAGAGTACAGATTGATGGTGTCGGATTATTGATGCTTTCAGCCCTCAATAGATATTATGTAAACGGCACTAACATATTTCATCCAGGATACGTTTTTGTCCCTCGTATACTTTTATGCCGCTTTAGATAACGACCTCTGGTATCTCGGAAGAAATGGGTTTGGCGTTAGTTTCGCTTACACTAACAATTTCCGTGTCCTGCGAATGCTAACTGCGACTGTATCGTTTATCGGCGCACAGCAGGACCCGAATCGGCGAATCGACGCGCGATCACGATTTGTCGAGCTGTGCCCTTTTACGATTATCATTATTGCACGTTTTCCTGCGAGCCGAGCGCCTTGCATTTGGTGCACTTTGATTTTTGCCAAGTTCTGCATTTCGCACGCGCGTCTTTTTCCCGATTTTGCCAATCAGCGCGGCAGCGTCCGCAGCGTCGGCGAGAGCTGCGAATTCAATTCGCGGGTATTGTGAGTTTGTGAGGCCACCTCCCGGCGACAGCAGGAGGCGGCATTATGTGCGATTATTATTATTAAGATGCACCGGAGTGGAATTGCCACGCTGCTCGTAATTCATTTGGATGCATTAACTCTCACGCTGTGCGGCAAGAAGAGGACTTAAATGGTTTCAGGTTTCAGGGCCGTTATACAATGTGTTCACAACAAAAATTATTGTTTTAAAAAATCCGTTTTTTTGGGCAATACTAAATAAAATGTTAAAGCAAAGCTACAATAATCACAGAAAATATATCAGTTAAATTTATAAGGGAATTTTTTTTTTGTGAACTTATGGTATATTATTGTATCTGACAGTGACAGCAAATCCTTGCTCGGAGTCTAATGCAGTAACACTGTACTCGGGGCGATTATGTATTATTTACGACCCAGGCATTATTTCAATTTTGTGCGAATCACATTCCAAATGATACACACATTTCACAATTCTTCTCTTTGTTTCAGGTGAGTGTTATTTTCTCATGCGTTCTGCCTCAGCGATGAACTCGCACGTGAGTATGGGTATTTTTGGGGCCTTTGCGTTGCACATTGGCATGTGCGGAGAGCTCCTTAATATCCTTCGTAAATGAACGCGCCCGGCAATAATCCCGATGCAGAATTCTAGAATTCAATTGTCCGCATACCGGCATGCCATCGCGAAGGGGACTGGATGGCATTCCAGCTGAAGTGCGGTGGCGGCGGTGGCGACGGCGGCGGTGGTGGCGGCGGAAGAGCCATCTCCACAAAGCACGGCGCGGCACGTTCCTGTGAATTAAAGGGAAAAAATGCGGCCAAGAATTTCACCGCTGTCGCTGATGTGCTGATAGCTGGCTGCTGGGCGAATGAAAGCGGGGCAGATAACGATTTCCTACGTCTCGACCGCCGCCCCCCCGCAGCGCAGCGCGTTCATGATGATGTATATGCAGGCCATCTCATTGGAGCACACAGCGCGCAAAATAATAATATCGAAAATGATGATTGTGGTTAATTTCAACCCGAAATTAAAATATTGTTCAATTTAAACTGCGATTGACTGATGGGCGATGAGTGACTCTTTGAACGCTGGCGGTATAATTGAATGCAAATATTCGATTTGGCGGTGGGCGGACAAATATATTCATAATACCGCGTGGGATGGTGGATGCGCCGGGCGCTCCACGGCATTTCGGTAAACGCAATAGGCATACAAAGCGAAATTGAATTGTTTGGGCTGGAAGTGGAACAAACACGCGCCCGCTCGCGTATCCAGTGTGCGCCCCGCGAAGGCGGTAATAGAATATGGAGAAGAGGCGGCTGGCGGGCGGCGACGTGCCTCATCTTCGGCGCGGCCCCGACATTCCATTCAAATATCTCGGCGATATTTCGCATTTTCCATTACGATCGAGCGCGCGGGGGCCCCGCCTGTCGTTTCCAATAATGAAGCTCTTCGGGCACAATGGACGCCGCCGCCGCTCAAGAACAACAACACGAACAACCAATTACTATGCCCAAACAAAGTGCGGCAAGAAACAGTTTTGCGTTTTTCTTGCTTTTTATTTGAGTTATGGCTTAAGTCAGGTATTATACATGTTATAAATTGCTTGCACATGGAGGCGATGGAAAGTGTGCCGACGCGCGAACGGTTGGCGGCAATTTTTATCACATCGCGCACAGGCGGCAAATCGCATTTTCGTAATAGAATAACCGAGGCGATACACGCCTGCTGGAGGTAGGCGGGTATAGCGGGTTCGTTTCGATGGCCCCTGCCAAGGGTTAGCGGCAAGCGTATGTTCACTGTCTATCAGCAAAATGCAGCGGGCGCCGCATTTGCTTCGCTGGCCGTTAAACGCGCAGCGTCTCTGTCCACTCGAGCGGCGTCGCCGCCGCATTTGTTCATCAATGCGGAAAACTGGGTCGGTGGAATTTATGTAGGCACAGGGTCGGATTTAACTAACCCATGAGCAAATTTTTTTGCGCCACATAAAGTTTTATTGCTTTAAAAAACCTACAACAGGAGAATACTTGTAAAAATTGAAATATTTATTATCTGTACATTATAACCCAGTACTAGTACACAAAAATAGGTGCTTTATGGAAGTAGGTAATTCCCAAAAAGATGACCATTCATTTTTTTTAGTTCGTTTATGGTATCTTTTTGATATTCTAAAAGACTAAATGACCTTCGTCATCCGGCGCCTCCACCAACGTGTTTTTCTTGATTACCTAATGAATTTGTTAACTTTTTGAATATGCAATAGCATCGATGAAAAGGGCATGAAATTTGCCAATTTATCACGATAAAAATTTAATTTCACAGTTATGTAGTTTATGAGTTATTGCTCATTGAAAATTGCCAATTGTTTTTTTACAATCATTTTTTGTTTCTCTTGCAAATGAGCAGAATTTATTTGATTGTTGTTGCATATTTTATGCAATGTGAAGGAAATTTAACGCTATTCCCAATGATACTAATTTTATAATTGTGGTTGTTCTCATTTTTGAATTATTGGGCGTTTAAAAAAAACTATAAGATGCGATATTTTGAAAACCAAAGTCCATAGTTGTCACACATTTTAGACCCTAAAAAAACATTTATTATATATCGATTTGATACTCCGCCCCATTGGCAATTCGTGTTGGTGGAGGCGCCAGGAGTAGACTATATGAAACGCACTTTGATTGCTTAGATTTTCGCAGACTTTTAGTATGTTAAAAAACAAATCCGATCTTTGTGCAAACACAGTCTAATTTTAGTCCTAAGTAAATAGTTTCGGTTACATTGTATCATTTGTATATCCATAATCAAGACCTAACCTCACTCGAAGCTTTACTGGCGCGCACTGCGCTGACTATGAGTATCATGGTATCAGGTACTAAATAGATTGTGGTTTGGTTTGAATAGTCGACAACTCGACGTGCCATATAACATGCGTCTTGCGTTGCGTATTACCTAGACATAGATGGCTGAGCCGGATAAGACCCTACGAATTGACAATTAATTTGCACTTTGTGCGCGCCGACGTTAATAACGATAAGGTGTATGCGGTGGGGTTGGGGAGGAAGGGGCGTGATGCAATCCGTGTCGAGGCGAAATTAATAACGACGGGACACCGTTAATCGCACCTTAACATTAATTACTCGCGCCGCGCAACGCACTAGGACTAGGACTAGTTTAACCGCTCCAAAAATAAGGTCAATTTCGTTCGTGTTCGTTTAATTAACGTTTTGAATATTTTAATAATTCCATAGCGCCTTCGCCTGCGCCGCCATGAATATCCGAATAATTTCTCATGTATACTTTGCAATGGCCTTTTGATCTTTCGCGACTTTCGCTTTGAGCGCTGAAATTAGTTTAAAACGAGTCGATTCTTGGAATTCACACAGCGCTTTTTCCCTTCAGCTGCTTCGTCTACGTTCTGCGCTAAAGTTGATTGAATTTTGGCAACTTTTTTTTCAGCCGGAAAAAATCGATTGTTCTTGGTTGTTTGCTTCCATTGCAATTCTAATGCTTAACCAGTTTGGCGAAATTCCCAAGCGAAATAAAAATGCTGCGTCCGTCGAGGGATGAGTGGCAATAAACCGTCGGCTACCACCTGACCCCTTGCCACTGCCATCCAAACGGATTTACACCCAAACACACAAGGCCATAAGCAATACCGTCATTATAACACATCAAAAGTTAGAATATAAAATGCTTAAAGTTGAAAAATGTAATTTCAACTCTGGCATTTTTCCACCACCATATTTTTGAGCCTAGGGCGGGAATATGTGAGTTATGTAAATAATTTTACCAAAGGATGAGCATACTTGAAATGACGCACCGATGCGATGCGTTGCGGTGCAAATATTTCCAAGCTTCCATCAAAATTTAAACATTGTGGACCAACCAGCGAAATAAAATTGTGTGAAATTATACGGGGTGGGGTTGACAAAAATGTGAATATTTATGTGTTGTTAAAAAAAACTCATTGCACAGAATTTGTTGTGTGACATTTCTATTTCTTTCGATTTCTTCCTTGACTGATTTTCCTTAATTTCAGATCTTAAAATCTGAATTTATTATTTAAAAAAAACATATTTTCCCCACTCTGTACATGTTTACCACCAGATGATGGAAATATGTTGCTACTAATTCCGGGCATTGCGAAGGCTGATATCTCACCTGCATGACAATATCCAGCGCAGCAGTGAAAAATTAACGAGCACGATTTAACGGTCGGCGACGGTTTTGTGCTGTCACTCCATGAATGCAAGCTGGACTACCCTATTCTACTTCCTGCTTCACACTATAGTTTACAAATTCACGCGAAACAGTAAATGTTATTACGTTTAGTATTTTGTGATTGCTGTTATTGCTGAATGCAACAAAATGAATTTCCAAAAGGGCAAATCCAATATTGTTGTAATGTCCGCATACTCCTGCTGATAATCCATATACATTTCGGAGTGGAGGGTGGTTGCACCGCGTGTTGTGCGTTCATGTCGCGTGCTATTCAAATCGCATGCAAAGTGAAACGCGTTCTCATTCTCATTATAATGCGAGGGTGAAAAACACAACAAATTTCCACTGTACCTAACTGCTACTGTTACTAAACGTAGGGGGTTGTTTTGAGGTTGAGGCAATGAGGTATTGAGGTATTGAGGTGCGAGAAATGTATATGGAAATATTTGCGCGCCGCAGGGCTGGTTTTATCGATGTTGAGAATCAACGTATCAAGATAGAGGTCGCTGCACATTCGGTGAATGCGGCCAAGTGGAAAATATCGCCGAAGGACGCGCCGGGATTTATCGCATCGCATAAATTAGGAATAACTCATTCGAGAACGGATTACATTCATTCATTGGCCCCTCGCAGCGGTTTGGATGTCCGCCGGCGAGGGCTTTCATCCCTCGCAGTCCTCGCACCGAAACTAAACCGTCGTCTCGGCGGCGGCGTGAAAAGCAGAAAAGCAGAAGAAATATTTCTCGCCTATTGGCGAAATGCGAAATGCACACACATTAAGCGCAAATCTGCTTATTTATTACTTCGCGCCCGGTGAAACGCATTCGAAAGTCGTGGAAAACTTAGCGGCCGTCGCGCTTAAAGTGCTTTTCCTTGTGGGCTGAGGAGAGGGCACTTCAGAGCTTTTTTTGTACCTCCCCACATCGGCTACGTGTGCGCTGCGTAACATTAACATTTCCTCGTGTATATATTGGGAAATAACTCAACGTTATTACGTTTTATGTTTTGCCTAGTGTTGCCTCATCCCGGAAGGACGATGTGCACAAGATGGCGGCGCAGCAGCTGTTTCACGCCGTCGTGTCGTGTAATGAAGATAACATTCGTGAAACGCAACAAAATGTTAAATGCCTCTTCAGGTGTGTCGTGTCTACTTTTGGAAGTTTAGCGCCTTGAAGGAGGTCATGGAGTCAACCAACAACGCGGCCTGCACATAAAATAGAATTTTCCTGGTTTCTCGGTCTCGATAATCGATTTGGAATTGTTTTCCACCCCCCAGTCAGCAGCCAGAAGCGATTAGTTCCTGTCGCCGCTCGTTGCGAAAGAAATGATCTTGCGCGTTTGCCAAACTTAATCATAAATTCACGTAAAAACGCGTTTGCTGCTGGCCCACATATTCCCCGTTATCCTGGCAGCATCCGCCGCGCGCGCCGCCTTTCGGTTCGATAAACGTTCGCCGTTCGCAGTGCTTGGAGCTTTTTGGCGCGCTGCCAAAAGCGTATATTGAACGCGCCCGCACAGCACCCAAGGACATTCAAATCGACCGAAAGAGAAAGCCGCCGCCGCATTCCTCCAGTCCACTCCAGTCGCACACCGAAAAAAGTTATTGGAACGACACATGAACGTTCTTCTTCATCGGCGGGGTTAACCACTTTCCTGCCTCTTGTGTAAAAGTTATTTTTAGTCCTATCGATTTTTACTTCGCTCGTTCGCTCCGACAACAAAATAAACCACGAAATAAAATTAATGTTTTCATTCGCGTTTAAAATTTTTGGCCCGAATACAGTTGAACAGGGCATGCCTCTTGAGACAGCCCTCACACAATGAGTTTGGAGCGCTTTTGGAAGTTTTGCAGGCGCACAGTTCACAGCTGGAATTGTCTCTCGGTGTGCTTGGCGTTGCCCCGAGGATAATCTAAACGCGCGCTACCTGCGATCCGGCGATCCGGCGAAACTTTTATCTTCACATTGCTGCACTTTCTCGTCGCTTCCGTTGCTCCCTGGTGGATGCGCCTCCACCATCGCAGATTTATGCCACGCCACCGTCAAGTAATAACATTTGAGGAAAACTTAACTAATGGATGTTTAAATATCTTTTATAGAGTATGTCCTTCAACCATGCTGCCGGTGCACTTTGAGTATATACTGCCAAATTACAGATGCCATATGTGTGACAGCTTTAATGCGCATTTTTATTCGCATAATAAATTATCTGATGTAATGCACCGGATAACGGTGGGAATTTTTCTTGCTTAGCCGTTTTTCCACTTGGAGTGCTGCGCGGAATTAATCTTCTTTGACTAGGTCGAAGGTTTTTTTACGGTTGAAGCTCTCAGACGCGTCGCGTCGGGGATTCGTCGTCGCGCTGCATCTGAGAAACGTCTGCGACGTGACAACTGGCATCGAATTGGATAACAGCGAATTACACTCAAGTAGTTTTTGATAAATCGGTCTACGGTCTCCGACACGTTTCGCACGCACAAATTTTATTACCCTAACGTTGACATTTCTCACTCTCAAAATTCTATAGCTTAAAAAATGTGTTCTTTGGAGACAGACGGCAGAAGTCAGAGTTAAACACGAAAGCAATTTTGGAAGACACGAATGATGAATATTATATTTTTCGAAATGCAGTTTGATGAAAATTTTTATTTTTCCCTCGTAGCAATCCCCCTACGAGGTCATTTTCTAGACGTTCTAGACGTTCTTTGGTTATTCGAAGTAAAATTTAAACTTTAACTATAGGAATAGGTATTAAGGAAGCCTGTTTCTGAAAGTAAGTTTTGTGGAAGCTAGGTCACATCCTCCATATGCAATAGGTATTGTAATAGGGAACATCTCAACAAACTCTTTTATGGTTTTCAGAAGCATTAAAGAAACTTAAAATTGGACAACACGTTGAGGAAATATGAAGCTTTATCAGATGTATGGTTAAGAAAGTTTCTTTGACCTTCAGTATATTCCCATTTTCTCCAGAACAGTGTTCTTGAGGGAAACACAAGTGATGGTAGAGCCCGACAAACAGTATGCTCTATCATTGTGGAAATTTTCAACCCTCTAGCTTTTCGCGTTTCCGTACACTGGGCGAAAAAGTAAAGTTTACAATGTTGGAACTCTGGTCAAAATCATGTTTCCACTTGGGGCGTTAATTTGAGGTGGAAAATGTGGTCCATTAGGATTCTGGGCACAATCCCGGCAAATACCGTCTCAAGTGCTTTTAAATGCAGTTCGCCAGCAATTAGCATTTTAACTTTTTTTTTTAATTTCACAACATCATTATCACCTCTATAGTGGTGCGTCAAACAACGCTACAAGGCAACGCGTACGGAAGTATTTCATTTACTTGAAAACATAGACCTACAGTTGGCCTATGATCGGGAATAAATTAAACGCACTGTTTTTTTATGTGACATTTTATACGCGCCTTTACTTTATTTATTTTGCTCCAAATATGTAAAGTTATGCAATTTGTAACACACGCATGTGATGACGATGAGTGTGCGTTCACAGTTGCATATTAAACTACCGCAACTTATATGCGCGCAAACATTGCATTGTACAAACATTTAATCAAGCGTCAAACTAAAATGAACTGCTATCGCATCGTGGTGTGTGGGATTGTTATGACTATTGGAAACTCGCACACAAGTGCCATCTATATGCGAGTAGTGCACTACATTTTGTGTAAACATAATTACTAGCGATGCGTTGCGCACGGCGCTGTTAGATAATGAGCGGTAAGCGTATCACTTGAGAATGAGCTTTCAATTTGATTAAAACCTAAGCATTTCCCATCTCCGGAGCTCCAGGGCTGCATCGACAAGCACCGAAACACGTATGATTTTCACTTTGTTTGATTTGCTCTTCCCGGCCGGCGTTGGGCCAGTGTTGATACATTTTCATGAGCTGCAGGAATTTTTACCCGCTGAAACACGGCATTAACCACGAACCCAGCGTAATCTGAAATTCCGAAATTCACTCGATTCACTCCGGCGAAAACCAGCGCTATAAATTAAACATCAACCTTTAATGCATTACATTGGAATATGCTTCAGCAACTTTTTTTTCCCAATGCGGAGGTGAAAAATATCTCCGACCGCATTGTTTACCCTAATATAACTGGTGATGTTGGTGATGTTGCGTTTTAGTCCGACGCACGAAAATCAAGTTTGCGCCCTACCCGACAATGATTATGACGTTGCGTTGCGTTACAGCCTAAGGGTCTAAAAAGCTTAATAATACTCTTAAGCTCGCGCCGCTAAAAGCATCCATTTCGCCACGGACCGAAAGTCTGTTGTTTGCTGGCATGGCACGTGTTTACATAGCAGGATCGGAAAATGTCGAAACTGTGCTAACATTTTGACGGCTACTTAAGTTCTTAGGCATTTTCGTGCGCACATAACCTCAATTATTGGCTTTTATGAGTTTTAAAAGCCTTAAACGCGAGGACAAGGAAAAGGAAAAAATCGATGTTTAATGAGAGCGATAAGATTCGTTGCGTGCTTGCAGGAAAATGTCGTGTTACTATACATGGTGCATATGAAGAAAAATAAAATTTAAAAAACATCAGGACTGAAATTTATTTCGTACCGAGCGCATAAAATGTGGAAACTGCATTTTATGTTCTTCGCCGTTGTGATCCTGTTTCTTGGATGTGGCACCTGTCTGCTCCGAACACAAAGGATTCCGTTCCTTCGCCGCGCATAGTTTTATTACAGTTGGTGTCACTTTGGCAGTTACGCGGGGCACCGGCAGAGGAAATGGACTAATACGTCAGGGGAAATTGCGATGACGCCAACAGGAGTGATATTTCCCTGCGCTCAACGCGCGCCCAAAAACAAAGCACTACCAAAAGGAGTGCAGAAGAGAAGAAAATCCTTTTAAAGTTTGTGTGTTTTTTCCATTCTTGTTAAATCTAAATCTAAGCATCAAAGCGTTTGGGTTTCCACGTGGGAAAACCGCCTTTGTCAAGTTCCTAGTTCCGACCAGATCCAACGCTATTGTTCCGTGTCCACAGTCCTATTTGGAGGTTATACGTGCGCCCCGTGCGCATTTGGAGCACATGGACGTAACGCGTCGTTAAATCAGTAATCCATCGTCAGCTGTTGGAGAGTTGCAGGTTGGAGTTTTGAGCTGGGCAATAAATCAAAAAGGTCATCACACGGACAATTACCATGTCACAGATTAAACCTTCATGCCGTGCCCGGCATCATCATCTTGCTATCTGCACGACCCAACCGCACCTCTCTCCATCTTAAACCTTGATAATCATAATTATAATCGCAACTTAACCGGATGAAGATGAAGAATCGTGCTGTGCGCACACAATTGATTTCAGATTCCCAGCTTCCACTCGGTTTATCTGCTCCAGTGAGCTGCCGTCGCCGCCACCGCGGCCGCTTGCAGGATGGTTGTCCAGTCATCGCGCCGCTATCATCATTTATCACATTGTTTCGACTTCCACATGCTGCCAGCAGTAGCATAGTATCATGTAGCATGTATTATTCGCCGCCCGCATTCTGCCGCTCTGTGCTTCGTCCACTTTATCTCCGCCGTTTCATCTTAATTCATCTTGCGCCGTGCCGTACACACTTCATTTTATATTATAAACTACGAGCTGGCGAGAGCACCGGCAAAAGAAAGCCTTCATGCTTTTGTGTCGTCTTTGCCAACATGTCGCATAAATATTCAGATAGGCTGTCATAGGCTGTCATGTTGGGGAAAGTTACGTA
>JARJDQ010022508.1:0-17449 GCA_030264215.1 Geostiba sp. GC000077
CCCAGATAAGTAACTGGCAAGGGAGTCAGTGGATATTGACATATTTTAAATTTCCCGCCTTACAAAGTTACCAAGAAGTAACCAAATACACAGAGTCCCCAACCTGAGAACGAAAAAAATTGCGCGAGTATTCAAAATTTGATCACGTTTCATACAAGAAGGACCAATAATATTTGCACCGTGGAGTGAGATCTCCGTAGCGTAGTGGTTAGAGTATTGGTCTACCGTGCCAATGTTCGCGGGTTCGAATTTGCTTGTTTACTTTTTTTTTTCTTTTTTTTTGCTCCCTTTTTCCATCTATCTATTAATACATGTCGAATTAAAAACGTTTTGGATCGGATCGAGATTCAAAAACAGTTTTTAAAAAACACGTACAAAAGTAGATCGAAACACTATTTAACCTCAAAACCTAGGTCTATAAACCCCCTTGCTCCCTGTGGGAGGATTATTTCCAGCTGGCCCCCCTCGCCCACGGAGAACCCCTGGTCTATCAACCCCAGTGATCAACCCCCTGGTTTCAAGAGGGATTTTACTTTTTTACAGTAGGAATAGCCACATCCTAATAGTAATAGACTTGTTCAGTGGTATACCGACAAAAATATATGTCGTTCTTTGTGAAAAGTTACACTTAGGTGATAATAATATTGATATTCAATGTTGGGCCAATAAAAAACCAACTTTACAACCCCACCATTGAAGGTAAAAGCAATTGGAGATTTAGCACAGCAACTTGTTGAGGTCCGCGCTGAATTTTTCATCTCGCCCTGATTCAACAAGACAACCCCCCATTATATCTTCATTAAGCCCCCGTCATCTTGACTGACAGCATGCTGCGAGAGCCCTCGAGATCGAGATTCATTCGCGCACTCGTGGCCGCTGAATAATCGCAGATTCCGCTGCCTTTGGATTTACATAACGTCGGATCCGGATACCGGATGGCGATCATCCAGCTGGAATCAACTTCGAGTACGCCGATCGGAGGTATGGGGCCTTAGGCTATCAATCAGCTCGCCTGCTCGCCGCCGCCGCTGTTCGCTTCGATTAAAACCATCAGTACGGCACTACAATTCGCAATTCGGAATTCAATTCCATCGCCATTACGACTTTATGGACTGACTAAGTGACTAGGACATAGGCTATATCCAAATCTCGCTTTCCAAATATTTAGCTTGGCTTTAGGGACATTGGGATCTTCGAGTAGTATTTATGTGCGGCGTCATTACCTCGATATTGACACGCCGATAAATTTCGCATGGCGGAAAAACATTCCGAATCAGTTGGTTTCGTATCGCCACAACGGTCAGTGCTCAATTCATTCGCAGTTCGCTTGTTTTTTTTTCTATTGTGTGGAGATTTCGAGTGTTGTTTGTGTTTGGAGTGCTTTTGTTTTAATATAGGTGTAGACATGAAGTTCGTTTTTAGAGAACACCTCGAGGAGTGCGATGACGATGGTGAGTCATTCTACAACTTTGAAATTTGATTTGACTTCTGTTCTTACAATCTTCTGAATGTCCCGCTTGGGCGAAGCCGAAGGTTATTAACTTTTTTGGCGCGAGCTTTCGAGATAAAAAGCTCCTCCTGAAACTTCTATTGTATTTATAATGAATGCGCAGGCGGTTCAACGCATGAATATTTTACGCATGTTTTGTGCTCATTATCAAGCTGAAAGCGAAATGAATTTTTTGTTACACAAAAACAGCAAAAGTTGGTGGTTGAAGTGTACAGCTTATGAAGAAAGATTGCTTACTTTTTGCTATTTATTTGGTACATTTGCACTTGGCAACGTTGCAATTGTATGACTTTGTATTGGAAAGCGTTCATCGTCATCATGGTCATAATTCTGGGGGGCTAGTCAACAAACATTAAATGTCACTTAAGCGTCGGGACGTAAGCTTAATGCCCCCACATCGATTATAATGTCCTCTGCTCCCAAGATGAGCAAACAATGATGTAAACCGTATCGTATCGCAATAATGCGCAAAATGGCGGCCGCTGAACATGTTGCGATGTTGACGTTGGACAGAGTCGAGACAATGGCGAAGTGTGAGAAGTGAGAGTAAATTCAACTTGAACGCATACCGAACAAACTGTTAAGCGTACACTTGCACACTGGTTTCGGCTAGTTCATACCCGCTAGTATTACATTTTAATTGGCTCATATCGGCTCAAAGCGTTGCGCCCGTTTACGATCACTTTGATGAATTAACTCGGCGACTAGGCTTAGGACTAGAACTACCTAAACGTGCCTTTAAATACGTAACTACCTATTAAATTAATAGCTCTTTTGAGTTCTGTTCACATAGTCCAGAACAACAACAGGTTTCGAATCAATTCGAATGATCAGGGATGCGATTGTAAAAATATAACATGCAAAACGTACATTTTAATGTTTTATAGGTTATTTCCATGTTGTTTTTATTGCGGGACGTGCCAACGTGAAGTGCGCGCGAATAAAACATGCATCATGCATGAACTTGGCACACGAATGGTAGATGAAGAGGAGCTGAAAAAAGCGCTCAAAACGTGCCGCACCTGCCAAATATTGTGTAATACCAGCAAATACCGCAGCTCCTCATCACTTTGTATTTTTTTCGCCCACCTGCATTTATTTTTCCGCCCGGGCGGTAAAATTACTTTTAAAGCCCTAGGGCGGTAAATTTACAATTTTCACCGCCCGGGCGGTAATAGGATTTATAAAGGCCTAGGGAGGTAAATTTTCAATTATCAACAGTACATCGACCGCACTCCATTTACCTCCCTAGTTGTGTAATTTACTATTTACCATTGATGTCATCTTCGCCCATCTTCGGGACTTTTTCCGCCTGGGCGGTAAAAGGACTTTTAATGCCCTAGGGAGGTAAATTTTCAATTTTCTACCCTAGGTGCCACCACAACAATCGCACTCCATTTATCTCCCCAGTTGCGTAACTTACTATTTACCATTGATATCAATTGTATGGTGGGTTGCGTTTCTACTTTTTTCGCCCACCTGCATGAATCTTGCCGCCTGGGTGGTAAAAGTACATTTTTAAGCCGGGCGGCAACCACACTCGATTTACCTGTACTTGTAAATGTACTTTTGAAGCCCTAGGGCGGTAAATTTTCAATTTTCAACACTAGATGGCACCAGCATCCGCACTAGTTGCGTAATTGACTATTTACTATTGTTGAAGTATACTGGGTTGCGGATCGATGACAGGCTGGTTTGGATGGTTTGATTGGGCGCAGGTGGAGCAAGAACATGACACGCTAGTTATAGCAGTGGTTTCCATTCCGTACGGTTGCGCTTCGCATTTCGCTTCCTACTTTTCCCACTCCGCATTTCGCATTTGAGACATTCAGGTAACGGGAGATATAGCCAGCCGTCCGCAGTCTTTAAAGCGTGAAGAGTTTAGCACTCGCGCGGCGCTTGATGAATTATTGATTATTCGGGAGCTGACTTGAGCTCGGCTTGTCCTGTCCTGAATTAGGCTGCAGATTCTCCGCGGAACATAATAAATTCGCCTGCGTGTGCACTTTTGCCATACGGAACCCACCGAACCTGCAAACCAACGTAGGCAACTAAATGTACACGCTTTAGGTTTTAGCACAGTTTTAGGTTCTGCATAGCTATCTCCAGGGAGTTTTTACCAGTTTTTACATGACATCAATCTTTCTGCTTCAGCGTTTCGTGATAAATAATGTTTGCGTCGTTTTTTTATGAATTCTAACATTTTACGGATGAGGATGGGAGTGCGCACGTCAAGGAAAGTTGTTAAAAATTCAGTCCATCGGTTTGTTCAGTCTGGAGAGAGGCTCTGGAGTGTAAAACCATTGAGGAGCATAAGAGGAGGGACTAAAATGTACTTACATACGTCAACAAAGCATACATTTTCCATTAAAAGCTAGAAACACCCTACAGAGCAAAGTTTTAAACACTCTAGTGCTTAAGGTTGTTGACGAGAGCTGTTTTCGTGTTTAAGGCCAAAGTATTTCACCAATTTTATTTATTTACACGGCATTTTTTTGCAGGAGATGGCACTGACGAGCAGCCCTTCGTGCAGGACAAGATGTCCGGCTACGAGACGAACCTCTACCTCTATTCGGTGAGTATTGAAGATGGCCGCCACGCAAAGTATGGTGTTTTGTAACATTCCGCATGCAGGAAGAGATGGAGGATCGGCCGCGCATCTCGACGCTCATCAGCTCGCTGGCGAACTACTCCAACACCATCTCGCCGGCGCCCGCCGACCCGGACGCACGGCCCTCCGGCGGCGGCGCCAGCATGGGCACCCTCATCGGCGTCTACCTGCCCTGCATCCAGAACATCTTCGGCGTGATCCTCTTCATTCGGCTGACGTGGGTGGTGGGCACCGCCGGCGCCGTCCAGGGCTTCCTCATCGTGCTGGTGTGCTGCTGCGTGACGATGCTGACGGCCATCTCGATGTCGGCGATCGCCACCAATGGCGTGGTGCCGGGCGGCGGGAGCTACTTCATGATCTCCCGTTCGCTCGGCCCAGAGTTCGGCGGCGCCGTCGGCATGCTCTTCTACACGGGCACCACGCTGGCGGCGGCCATGTACATCGTGGGCGCTGTCGAAATCGTCCTGGTACGACTCTAACCATCCATGTTACGCGATGCGATTGATCTATCTGCTTACTTTTGGTGTACTTCCCTCTACAGACGTACATGGCCCCTGGTCTCTCATTATTCGGGGACTTTACGAAGGACGCCAGCGCGATGTACAACAACTTTCGGGTCTACGGCACCGGCCTCCTGCTCGTGATGGGCTTCATCGTCTTCATCGGCGTCAAGTTCGTCAACAAGTTCGCGACGGTCGCACTCTGCTGCGTCATCTTTTCCATTATTGCCGTCTACGTCGGCATCTTTGTAAATATCAATGGAAACGATAAACTGCGGTTAGTGTTTTGTGCTTTACTTACAAATGGGTATCCAATTGAGGTTAGAGACGTGGAGGGCAAACAATCTTCATCTTTAACTGCGTTTTGAGTTGTTTTACACGGTTCAGTCCCTCGACCAACCTATGAGTGTCTCGCCGATACTCGAACCTGACGTATGCAACCATGTTCGCATGTTCGTTCCGTTGCAATACAGCGCGAAATTACGAATTGGCAATTTTATTCATAAAAAGGAAAAAAAAAGAAGAAAAAAAAAACTACACGGATAGAACTCGAACCCCTGACCTCCTGGATGGTAGACCAAGACTCTACCATTACGCCACGGAGCCCTTGTGATTCATTGCAACTATTATAGGCTTTCTCATGCTAAATAGAAGCGAACTTGGTTGCATACATATCCACTCAAGTTCATGGTTGCATACGTCAGGTTCGACTATCGGCGAGACACTCGTAGTACCAACCTCTCGATCAAACTCCTGGCAATCATGGTAACCAACAACTGAAGCTAAGGTAACGATTATTGGCCACCATACATAGTAGATGGATCTAAGGATAGATAGATGCTTTTAGGTGGTTCCTTGGCTTAATGCTGTGCCAATGAAATCTATGGTCTAAGACAATAACGATATGAACATAACCTAGTTTTAATGACATCGGCATCACCTTTAAATGGATCAAGCGTAATTTCACGCCCTTTTATCTCATTTTACATTTTCGCCAAGTCAGTGAAGTAGAAGTGGGGGTATCGATTTCTTGACTTCGTATTTCCGTAATATCATTAGCGCTAAGGTCAGACGCGTTGACGGTGAAGACGCTCGACATGAAATATGTGTTATTAACGAGGCGCGCTTTACACTTTACTGCCGGTCCGGGGCGTAGTCATATTGGCAGCCTTTCAAACAATCTCACCTCACCTTGATGTATATTTCGCATGCGGTGGGCAAATATGATGAATGCGATCCCGCGTGCCCGCCAAATTTAAACCATTCAAGTCATTACGTTACGAAACTGCCTGTTCGCGAAATGATTGTTCGTTTAGCCGTGTGCGCTTCAAACAAAATGGCGGCGGATGAGCGATGTAATTACACCACCCTGCCTGGGGATATTAATTGCAGGATTTACGCGCTGCATAATCACCGCCCAATTAGCCAACAGAAATAATCAGCGCCAGTCATTAATCTAGCGAGTATTTTTTGTGCTTTTCCCCGTGGGAAATTAATTGACGAGGCGAATTCAATACCTTCTATACCTTCGAAGCGTTTTCTTTTGCCGTCACTGGAGGAAATTAGTTTCATTGCTTATCTCACAGGATCCCAGGCTTCCAGCTTTCAGGCTTTACTACTGAAATTGGTTGTCTTTTTGCCGTCCTGACCTGACCCTTTTCTCTTCTTTCTTTCCGGAGCGGAATAAATCTCAATACTAATTGACGCCTGTTTTTTGTGCCCTCTTTCTTGGTGTGCTTCCCCACTCTAGCATGTGCGTGCTGGGCCGGCGGCTGCTGAAGGACATCCCGGTGGCGGCGTGCAACAAGACGGTCGGCGGGCAGCTGCACAACATCTTCTGCAACTCGACGACGCGCATCTGCGACCCGTACTACAAGGCGAACAACGTTACCATCGAACGCGGCATTAAGGGCTTATCGTCGGGCATCCTTCTCGGTGCGTAATGGAGACCCTGCTTTGTTTGCTAATCGTAATGACCAAACTTTCCTCTTACTCGTGCAGAGAACATTAAGGACAGCTTTCTGGAGCTAGGGGAGTACGTCGCCAAGGGCAAGGCGCCGGCCGACTTCGAGAACGTTGGCCAGCCCACGTACAATCAGGTGCTGGCGGATATCACCACCTCGTTCACCATCCTCATCGGCATCTTCTTCCCGTCGGTGACGGGGATCATGGCCGGATCGAACCGGTCCGGGGACTTGGCCGACGCTCAGAAGTCCATCCCGATTGGTACCATCTGCGCGATTCTGACCACGTCGACTGTTTACCTCTCAACGGTGATTTTGTTCGCCGGTACTGTGGACAACCTACTGCTGCGTGACAAGTTCGGTGTGTCTATTGGCGGGCGGCTGGTGGTGGCGAACATCGCCTGGCCGAACGAATGGGTCATCCTCATTGGGTCCTTCCTGTCGACGTTGGGCGCTGGCCTGCAGTCGCTTACTGGAGCTCCGCGTCTTCTACAGGCGATTGCTAAGGACGGCATCATTCCCTTCCTCGCCCCGTTCGCGGTGTCCTCTAGCCGTGGGGAGCCGACGCGTGCTTTGGTCCTTACCATCCTGATCTGCCAATGTGGAATCCTCCTCGGCAATGTTGATTACCTCGCCCCGCTGTTGTCCATGTTCTTCTTGATGTGCTATGGATTCGTTAACCTCGCCTGCGCACTGCAGACCCTGCTGAGGACACCGAACTGGCGGCCGCGGTTCAAGTACTACCACTGGAGCCTGTCCCTGCTTGGGCTGAGTCTGTGCATTGCTATCATGTTCATGACCTCGTGGTACTATGCCCTGATCGCTATGACCATGGCTGGGCTGATCTACAAGTACATCGAGTACCGTGGCGCTGAGAAGGAATGGGGTGACGGCATCCGAGGTCTGGCTCTATCTGCGGCAAGGTATTCGCTGCTCCGACTGGAGGAGGGACCGCCGCACACGAAGAACTGGCGTCCGCAGATCCTCATCCTGGTGAAGCTCACCTCCGACATGGTGCCCAAGTATCGCAAGTTGTTCGCCTTCGCCTCGCAACTGAAAGCCGGAAAGGGTCTTACCGTCAGCGCTTCGATCATCAAAGGGGACTTTACCAAGTCCAGCAGTGAGGCCATGGCCGCCAAGCAGAACCTTCGACGGACCGTCGATGAGGAGCGCGTGAAAGGATTCGTTGACATTTTGGTCGCTCGCAATGTCACGGATGGTTTATCCCATTTGTAAGTGTTTCTAACTCTCCCACGTAGCGACTCCTAGTATTGATGCGTCTGTCTGGCTTTAGGGTGCAGACGAGTGGTCTCGGTGGTATGAAGCCCAACACGGTGATCCTCGGCTGGCCGTACGGCTGGCGGCAGTCGGAGGACGACCGCACCTGGCAGGTGTTCCTGCAAACCGTCCGCAACGTGACCGCCGCGCGCATGGCCTTACTGGTGCCCAAGGGCATCAACTTCTTCCCGGACTCCAGCGAGAAGGTCGTCGGCAACATCGACGTCTGGTGGATCGTGCACGACGGCGGGCTGCTGATGCTCCTCCCCTTCCTCCTCAAGCAGCATCGCACGTGGAAGAACTGCAAGATGCGCATCTTCACCGTCGCCCAGATGGAGGACAACTCCATTCAGATGAAGAAGGACCTCAAGATGTTCCTCTACCATCTGCGCATTGAGGCCGAGGTGGAGGTGGTCGAGATGGTAACCAAGCATCGAATCGCCACCATTTGCCCATTTTGCTTAAAGATCCGCTTTCCTCCCTCAGATGGACAGCGACATCTCGGCGTACACCTACGAGCGGACACTGATGATGGAGCAGCGCAATCAGATGCTGCGCGAGCTCCGGCTGAACAAGAAGGAGAGCCTCGGCGTGGTGAGTGTTGTGCTCCGTTTGTCAACCCCCCCGCCCCCTCTACCAGCAAATTATTTGTGATAAACATGAAACAATGCAATAATATATGATCTCCCGTTGTGTCTATGTGCGAAGGTGCAAACTCTGGTGGACTTCAATGAGTCGACGGAAGAGAAACTGCCATTGGTAACGCACATCACTGTGTTACGTTTTTAGAGCCCCCGCCCGCTCATTTTATTCATTTTGAGCATGAGCGTTTCTAGTTTGATTTTAGAGTTGCTCTTTGCGCGAGATCATGTCGCCACCCCCACCATACATTCGCCCGCCATCTTGTCATTGCTTGATTGAAACACTTCCGCATCAATGTCGTCGACCATTGACCATCAACGTTCTCATGTTTCACCGTCTATATCACTACACCTTCCATTGCTCCATTTAGAGTTCACTTCACGGCCATCGCTTGTTGTTTGGGGCGAGAGTGTTAACTTGATCTGCTGTCTGTTCGCGTTCTCTAGGTGCAGTCGATAGTCGACCAGCATCATACGAACGACGCCAAGGCGACGGCGACGAAGGTGCGCTTCCAGGAGCCGGGCGCCGAGGGCGGCGCCTACGATTGTGATAATAAGAAGTCCCTGGACGAGGAGCCTTCAAATGAGGTTAGAACTACCAAGCTCCCACCAACAAATCCAAAAATAACATTTGCACATTGATTCCAGGTCTCATCGGTGGTGGAAGTGAACGGTGACTGCGAGAACATGATCAAGGAGAAGGAGGACGCCTCCGAGAAAGAGCCGCTGTCCGACAGCAAGGACGAGGAGACCGAAACCGAAGAGGAGCAGAAGCCGACCATGACACCGTAAGCTCTTCCCTAAGTGATATCAGATCTCGATCGTTGGGACTAATGGTTTTCCTCTTTCTTGATTCTTTCTGGACGTGCAGAGACGAGGGCAACGTGCGGCGAATGCACACCGCCGTCAAGCTGAACGAGGTGATCGTGAATCGCTCGCACGACGCTCAATTAGTCATTCTGAACTTGCCCGGCCCGCCGAAGGACACCCGAGTGGAGCGGGAATCCAATTGTAAGTACAATGCATAGTCAAACATTCCTATACGAAAATCCTAAATCCAGAATTCATTATTTCTTAATGCTTTGTCTCATCGTACCACGAATCGTTGAACAAAAAATAAATAATACGTGACCAAAGAACTGTTAACAGACTGGGATTGTATCCCTTTGGGCCGTAGGGATTTAGATTGTCCTGCTGGATCCGAGGAAGATTTATCTGTTTGGCCATAATGTGTCTCTATTATCTGCGTGTCCTCGGCGTTGCTTTGTTGACTCGACTCGACGAAAGCGCCCAGTCACTGCTTAATTGCATCTATTAATATTTATCTTCAATCTTCAACCCCCTAATCTCTAAATCCATTTTGCATTTTACGCTCGTTTTAATATCTTGGACAAACAATTTCTCTTTTTGTAATGTAAATTCTTTCCACACTACAGCGAGTGTGTACATTCACCGGTAAATGTGCACATTTACAGGTTATGCACTATGACCGTAACATATACATTTTTTTTTGCAGATATGGAATTTTTAGAAGTCCTCACCGAGGGCCTCGAGCGAGTGCTGATGGTGCGCGGCGGCGGCCAGGAAGTCATCACCATCTACTCATAAACAATCGCGCCCCCCACCACCACCACCACACACCCCTTCTCACACATACATGGGACGATCTCCCGCACACAAACAACACTCGAAGCGAAACACGTGCGCCAAACATTAATTTATAAAGCGAAACACGTTTCGATGCGATTTGAATTGAATCGAAGGCGTAAGATAAAATAGATTATTGAAGCGCGACGCGTGAGGAAAGAGGCAACCGTAGAGTGTAAATTAGACATCTCCAGTTCTTAGTGTGGATGAATTAAAACAATGAGTAAACTTAATTACACTTAACTATTTAAACAAGGGAGGTAACTAATTCGTTGTATTTTAATGAAATGAAAAAATCTAACCAAAAATGAGACCGTAAACAAGACAAAAACCAACCAGAGATAAGATAAATTTTATTAGTTGACTATATGAGTAAATATATAAATGAAAATATACATATATATATATAAAGAAATATATATACAAGATATATAGATGCATATATATATATTTGCCTGAATCGTGATTAAACCAAAGAGATTCTAATTTATTCTTCTTAATGTTATAGTTCGTATTGATATCGATTCGTGATGTATTCTTTTGAGAACGCAAACAACCAAACAAATGTATTATTTGTTTTTGAGTGCAAGCATCTCGAACGGTATTTACTCCAATAAGTACTTTTAACTTGATTTTACATCGATTGTATTCGTTTCCACGCGTTTTTACCAATCAAAATCATGAACATTGACAAATCATGTTAATTTTAGGAGAGAAAAAAATGTGTATTATAAAGTTCTTGTTATTTGTATTGTTGAACATACGTTTTTGATCGCGAGGTGAAAAAAGGAAAACCCTTGGACTGCCTTCTTGATGCCCGCCCTCTCCCACCCTTTCCCTTTCCCATTTGTAATTAAAAACATTTTTTCCCCCCCCCCCCCCCCCCGAAAGAAATTGCAGAGAGAAATATTGTGTCAAATCAAAACTTTACGCGAAGCAAATAACTGCTCATTTTTCTACATCTGAATGTAGGCCACCCAAAAACAACACCCAACACGATGAATAACAACAATCATTGCGTCATTGCGTCATTTTCGACATTTTCGACATCTTTTTGAGACTTAGGATACGCGCAGCAGAACTTCATCCATTTCGCATTTCGCATTCGCATTCGCAATCGCATTCTCTATCTATTTGTAAAACTCGATTGCGCGTTTTGCGGATAACTCTTATACTACGACAAAATGGCGGCGTGCCTCCCCAAACGCACGCTCACGTTGACGCGGCAACCCCCCGCGCGCCGCCGCCAATGCATGCAAAACCAAAAAAAAAAAACACATAAACGTTAAATAAACTAAATTTAAAGCAAAAAAAAAACATAAACGTAGCGTAACGAATGTGGACAAGGTATTGTCTCACTCAGTCTCTCTTAAGGCGGAGTCTTTTTTGAACAAGTATTACATTAACTAAGGAACGATGAGGCAAAAGGACATAGCGTAATGAATTTTAACAAAATATTGAATTTGAATTCTATTAATGATGTTGATAGTAAAGCAAACGCTGATGAGATTAATTCGCAACGTGTACTGGGCCAACCATAGGGTTGATGGAATAAAACAGTAATAATTATTGTAAGGTAATCCACACAACCACACACACACAAAACACTCAATGAGAAAACCGCAAACTATGAAACTATAGTACATAAATTATGATGATAAATGTAACGAGAGCATAATTCGACTACTACTTTTAAATGTTAAACCGTATACACAATACATAAACAGGAAGCAAGGGAAGGATAAAGCATAATGTACAATAAACTGTACCTCGACTTAATTAGAAATTACATTACATTCTGCATGCAGCGCTCATTTCAACTTCAAAAACGTTTGACTAAAATGATACCAAAAAATATAGTGATAGTTGAAAAAGTACATTGCGCCTTTTGATTTGTGACTTTGTGACCATTGATATCGTTTTATGTTTTTTTTATTGCAGATGTTCAAACACGTGTAAAAAACGAATCTATAAACCACATTACTATACCTACAATAAAACTACACTATTGTAAACATACCATAACTAAGAAAAGTACACACTTGAGCAATATTAAAATGTAATATTAAGGATTGTCAAAGATTGTCAAATTATAATTATTAAATGTAAACACGAGTAAGATACAAGCAGTGCGATAAGAGAATGGAAACGCCATTTTGCGTAAAACAAGGGCGATTGAACATGTTTGCAAGAGATAATCCGCGTGAAAGCTTGTTTTTAGCGGATTAACTTTTCGAATGTGAGTTATATAATGCAGTTGTGGACAGTTTGGGAAAATTTGAATAGCTAGAGGTGTGATGAAGGACAATTGCCTTTGCATGGCGAAAGGAAGACGAGAGAGACGAGAAACAAAGGAAGCAACAAACAAATGAACAAAAAAAACACACACAAAAAAAACAAGGTCCATCCAACTTGACCAGCGTGCGTTAGAATTGAAACAAATGAAAAAAAACCTAGTGGCACTAGTGATCTCATCTAGCCTTAACGGTACCTTGATATAAATATTTAAATCTATAAACTAACGTATCTAAATACTAAAATACCAAAACGATTATTTACACTCGGGTACATCTCGTGCATTTACAACATACCAAAACCCCTACACCAACACCCTATATACACATTGACACCGTAAAACAAACACACAAACCAACACACAAGAAAGCAAAACCAAACGCGTACATTTAACATATATTGAAGTAACGATAACTTAATGATGAGTGTCTGTAATAACTAAACATATAAATTACCGAATACCGAGTACCTTTAAATTGCTGATTACGCCATTCTATGAGAGGCAAGCCAAACTTATCCTCCTCCACAACCCCCGTTTTGATGAAATCAACCCCAAACATATGTATCGATAATGCGCACATTATCGCGAAAAGAGTGAGCAGCCACACCACCTAATACTGATTGATAGTCGCGCTGTTAGCTGTGCGAATAATATCTTTTCCTTTCTTTGTGTTGGAATCGTTCTTTTCTATGCGTATAGGTACATATAGTAATTCAGCGACGGATTGTTACTAAATTAATCAATGTGTCAATCAATAACCGAATTTATTGTGTGCTTCTTCTCTTGTCCGACCTCTCAACTATCTCTCGATTATAACAAACAAAAAAACAACAACAAAATACTCTTTGTATTGAATGTAGATTTGTAGAGATTATTATACGATATTGTAAATGGCGTAAACTGCTCTTATCTAATTATGACAATGTGTTCATTGGGTAAAAACAAGAAAATCTATGCATAGTTGAAAATGTGACATGTTTTATTTGGTACTGAACTTTGTTTGAATTTATTTAGGATACAAAATGCGACTCTTGCATTTTGGAGCAACATCTGGATCGTGCATTCAAAATGGAGAATGCGCCAAGCTGTACTATCCAAGTTTATAATGCACTGTTCAGAGAGCAAGCCAGGAATACCCCATACACTTATGGTTTATGTCGCGTGTGATGTTGCTTCATTGCATGAAACACCTTGATATTTTCTTTCAGAGTTTCTTTTCGGAAATTGATAGTAAAATACTCTCCATCCCAACCCACTTGGCCCCCGAAAATGCCTTAGAATCCAAATTGAGATTTTAGCGAATTCTTTCCATATTTTGACGACATGCTTCGGTAAATCCTGGATATTTTCGGTACGCGCCTTCGTTTTCGAAGTTTCTTGGCGGCTTCTGATAGCTAAGAAGACGATCTTCCCGGAAGTGCCTAAAAACAACTTTAAAGTTTTTGCAAATTATTTTGATAATTTGACGACATTCGACAGAAAATCCTTTATATCTTCCAAACGCGTACTCTTTTTTTGGGTATCATTGTTGATTCTGATAGACCAGAAAACTCTCTTTAAGATGCACCCCAAACCCCTCAACACCCCAGAAGTGCCTAAAAATCCACTTTAAAGTGTTTGCAAATTATTTTGATAATTTGACGCTATTCGACGGAAAATCCACTATATCTTCCAAACGCATACTCCTCTTTTTAGTATAATAGCTGATTCTGATAGTACAGGAAATGCTCTTCAAGATTCAACCACTCAGGGCTTCAGAAATGCCTTAAAATCAAATTTGAAAATGCTACTATTTTTTTAATACTTAGTTCCATGCGAGGTGATCGATTCAATTTCATTATTTCAAATATACTAACTTTTAAAGCAGATTGTGGAACAACAACCTTGCAATTTAAATTGTATTGAAATAGATAAATAAATAAATAAATAAATAAGAGTACAACTTTATTGAATTTAAAATATTACCAGCTTAAAATATAAGTTAAAATTGACGAAGGAAAATATAAAATCACGCGTTTCAAAAAAATTTCGAAATTAATTGCCAAAAGTTTAACATTTGATTTTAATATTATTATATTATTATATGATTATTATATTAAATTTAATATTTTTACAAGAAGACGCTCTTTAAGATGCACTAGCTCCCAATCCTCTCAGGGCTCGTGAAGTGCCTTAAAATGCATTTTCAAATTTTGATATTTTTTTCAATGAAATCACGACATGCGGCGGAAAATCCTTTATATTTTCCTATCACGTGTTCCTATTTTAACTTTCTTTCTGGATTCGGATAGCCAAGAAGACACTCTATAAGATTCACTAGGTCCCAAGTACCTCAGGGCTTGGGAAGTGCATTAAAATAAAATTTGTAAGTGTGATTATTTTTTTCGGCAATTTTACTACTTGCGACGGAAAATCCTGAATTCATTCCGAACGGGTGTTCCTGTATTTAACTTTCTTTTCGAATTCGGATAGCCAAGAAGATGCTCTTCAAGATGCGCCCGGTCCCAACCCACTCAGGGCTCGAGAAGTGCTTTAAAATCAAATTTGAAAAATTTCCGATTAATTTTCATATTTTGTTTAATATTTCCCAAATGCGAGCTCTTTCTTTAAGTATCTTTACTGATTCTGATAGACAAGCAGACGCTCTTTAAAATGCACCCCGTCCTAACTCCCTCTGAGCAGGGAAAGTGGCTTGAAATTATTATTTTATATTGTATATTTTATATTTTATTTTTTATATTATATATTTTATATTTTCCTTCGTCAATTATAACATATATTTTAAACTGGCAATATTTAAAATTCAATAAAGTTGTATTGTTATTACTTTGTATTGTTCTGCAATTTGCTTTAAAAGTGAGTATTTGAAACTATGAAATTGAATATCACCCATCCTTCGGTCGCCGTTAGGGTTGAAATACCATTTCAAATTTCCGCCACGCTAGCGCCATCTATCGGAAGCTAGTGGAACTAGTTTGTAGTTCTCTGCAGTTAGTTCCACTAGTCTCCGATAGATGGCGCTAGTTGACGGAAGAACAAATTAGTCAATATCAATGGTAATATCAATTCTCAATTTAAAGTTCGTCTATATTTCAAATGCTCCGCAATCGCTCCCGGCCCAGCCCCGACTGCGTCTCAGCCACCGGATTTCGTACTTATATTTCCGATTTGCGACTAACCTCTTGAAGAAATATAAGTAGTGCCATCTTTGAAAAAATAGTCGAAATAAAAATTTCTTATTTTCAACGGACAACAAAATTAACTTAGAAATATTTTTGCTATGAAATATTTATCGATGAACGACGACCGAACTTCAAATACTAAAGTTTTGAAGCTGATTGCGAAGCAATCCAAAGTTATAACATAACAATTTATTGAATTTAAAATATTACCAACTTAAAAAATATGTTAAAATTGAAAAAGGAAATTATTAATGCACTTCAAAGTAAAGATACTTTCAAAGTAAACATCGAAATATAACGGCCAAACTTCAAATTTGATTTTAACCCATTTTCCGTACTCCGATGGGGTTGGGATGGAGTGCATCTTAAAGGGCAACTTCTTGCCGCACTGAATCCGCACTGATACTTAAAGAATGAGATCGCATTCCGGAGATATAAAGCAAAATATGGAAATATATCTGACAATTTCTAAATTTGATTTATAGGCACTTCCGAAACTCTGACGGGGTTGGGATCGGATATATCTTAAAGAGCGTCTTCTTGGCTATCCGAACCGATACAAAAATTAAAAACGGATCACGGATTTGGAAGATATAAAGGATCTTTCCTGGCATGTCATCAAAATATAGAAAAAAAAATTAAAATTGCAAAGTGTATTTTATGACACTTTCCAGGTCCTGACGGGGTTGGAACTGAGTGCATCTGGAAACCCGTCTTCTTGGCTATGCGAATCTGCCCAGAAACTTTAAATAGGATCACGCGTTCGGAAAATATTAAGGATTTTCCGTCGCATTTCGTCAAAATATTGAAAAATAAATCAATATTCCAAAGTGCATTTAAAGACAATTGCAGAGTTCTGAGGGGGTTGGCACCTGGTGCATCTTGAAGAGCGTCTTCTTGGCAATCCGAATCTGCCCACAAACTTTTAAAAGGATCACGCGTTCGGAAAATATAAATGATTTTTCTCTCGCATCTCGTCAAAATATCGAATAAAATTAATCAACATTTCAAAGTGTATTTCAAGACACTTCCCGCGCTCTCAGGTGGTTGGTACCGGGTGCATCTTGAAGAGCATCTTCTTGGCTATCAGAATATGCCAAGAAACTTTACATAGGATCATGCGTTCTGAAAATATCAAGGATTTTCCCGTGCATGTCGTCAAAATATCGAAAAAAAAATCTAAACTTCAAATAGCAGTGTAAGATACTTTTAAAGCCCTGAGAGGGTTGGGGGACGAAGTGCATCTGAAAGAGCGTGTTATTGCCTATCATAATCCGCCAAGAAACTTGTAAGTGGGGTTGGTGATCATAAAATATAAACGATTTTCCATCAAAAATCAACAAAATATCTAACGAATTCCGTAAATTATCAAAATTGGTTTTAAAACGCTTCCCAGCAGTTGAGGGGGAAGGGACTGGATTTATCTTAAAAGGCGTTATCTCAGCTATCAGAATTTGCCAAGAATCGTTAAAAACGTTAAGTTGGCGGTACGTAAAGTACGCCCGAAATGTAGTGTTTTTGTCTACTACTATACTTTATTTGCGCCACGTAGGGGAATATGAATTTTCCACATCACCGTCGTGCAGTATGCATTAAGCATTAAGATGCGCTATTTGATTTTCGTGAGTGTTCGCCAATAACCCTATAGATCACGGTGTTACACAGAGATAATAAATTATTAATTTATAACAAAGTTTGATTAATTCAACAATTTCATAAACCAATGACTTGTATCACAATCACTCTTATTTGCCAAATGTTCGGAGTTCCTGGGTCAGGTTTGCGTTCTCTCGTGTGTAGATGGCCACCCCACCTGCTGC
>JARJDQ010022514.1:0-19314 GCA_030264215.1 Geostiba sp. GC000077
GGACAGTAGGAAATATGGAATGCAAACAAAGTGTGATGTTTCTTTAGGATGATCTAAAAATGTCCAGATCGTTCTACATGGTGAGTCACAGTTGGTGTTTCTTCCACGGCTCTAACCTCAATGTCGTCACGTGATTACATTGATCTATTGAAGCATCTGCCGTATCGCGCTGTGCGCTGCTACGGCATGTGGTGTCTGCGCGTCTTAAGTTTTCATTGTGAATGCTCTCCCCGCAGACGGTAAAGGCAAACATTTTACATCAAACGTTTTACGTTATACGTTTGCATTGTGCACTAGCCTTAAGTTGAATGCGCGAATGCAACTAGCAGAACAATTGCGTCGGCGCGGTGTGTGTCTGTGGCCCCGCATGTGGCGATTTTCAAACCGTCGCTACGCGAGGAGCGAGCTACAACTGAAACTGAAACTGAATTACTGAATACTGAAGCGCAACGAACGTGAACGTTCATGTTCACATCGCACTGATCGCACGTCGAGTCGTCGACGCTCTTCGCTCGGCGCTCACGCCGCTCACACACATCGCTCGGCCTATCACCGGATGCAAGCCGCTTCTTGCATCTGCGTGCACGCGCCACAGCCGTAATTTCGGCGATAAAACAAACGCGCTCAATCTATATCTATACAAATGTTAAACCCTCGCAGAAAATATTTTCATTCGCTCTATTTCACTTGCAGTTTGTTTGAATCGAACTCGACGCCGCAAGACAACGATGACGTCCAGTAGGTAAGTTCTCAAACACAATTTTACTCTCTTGCCAGGCCAGCTTCACTGTTTCACAGTGTTTCACTTCACTCTTTGCTTAAATCAATTACCAATTAGGCATTTGTGTCGAGTGTGAATGTTGTTAACAACATGTGGATCGATTCAAACGCCACGTCTGTCTCCATTATTCTCATTCAACATTTATATTACGGGTTTGCTGCTTGATTAACGCTGAACGCCGAACAACGAAATTCAATGGCGAGATGGATATTAATAATGCATTGGCATAACAATTTGTTGCGCTTGTAATTAACGTGCGTTTTATCGATTGTTTTTTGCTTTGAACTTTTTTCGTACAACCGGTACAACGTTTTTAAAACTTATTATATTTTCGATATTTGATGCTAGTCATCATCATTATCTCATTAGTGCTATGTGTGAAGGTAATTTCGGCAGCCAAATTGTGTTGGTTACATGGTTACATGCGGTATTTTCCAGACTTGATCGCCTGTTTGTCCTCCTGGAGTCGGGCAGCTCGCCGGTGACGCGCTCCGCCGCCGCGAAGCAGCTGGGCGAGGTGCAGCGCCTTCATCCGCACGAGCTGACCACACTGCTCACGCGCACTGCCACTTATCTGCGCTCGCCCAGCTGGGACACGCGGCTGGCGGCCGCGGAGGCGGTGAGCGCCATCGTGGCCAACGTGCCGCAGTGGAATCCGCCGCCGCTGGACGCGCGCGTCGAGGAGGAGTGCGCTGGCATGCAGTCGCTGTCGAGCGTCGGAAGGCTGCGCTTCGCCCAATTCGACGTCACCAAGGTGCTCAGCAACAGCACGCACCTGATGGGCTCCGAGGGCAAGGAGTATGACATTGAGGAGGACTCTACGCTGGGCATCGACGTGAAGGAGAAGCTGGCCAAGCAGCGGCAGCTGCTGAATGCCCGCCTCGGGCTGGACGTCGCTGCCAGCTGCGGTATGGACGTGTCGGGGCTGTTTAGCAACGAGGATTTGATGGACGACTCGTCGGCGAGCGCGGCTTCCATGAAGAGCGAGCCTAACATGGAAAGGGTGTGTAGTTGCATTTGCGAGGCGAAACTGTTAATATGTCAACTGTTAATGCATTTGTAGAAACCATTGCGTGATTTAATTTCGTCGGAGCGGGAGCACGGACTGAGTTCTAGGGAGATGAATCGTGCACGGCGGAAAGCGCGCCAGGCGGTGAATAAACAACGATCCCGCGAGCCGGGGGACGACCTCATGGTGGAGGAACCTGAGAAGAAGAAGATTAAAGCCGAGGAAGTAAAAGTCAAGGAAGAACCGTATAGTATTGGTAAGAACACCACTTTTTAGTTTTTTGTTTTTACTCTCCCTTACTGCTCTTACTCTTACTGCTCGGAATATTATTTAATTCTAGTGATGATTTCAATGAAAGATATGAATGTTTCATAAGATTGAAATATCAATAAAATTTATGTTTCATTTCAAAAATGAAATTTAAAAATCACGGGAAATAATTTAATACCCTGCGTTTAGAGTAGTTTGTCCGATTGTAACTGTTCTGTACAATGTCAAAGTGGATTAGACAATGACAGAATTATACATAAAGTACGATACAGACGGTCAAATCCGTCCAATCTTTCTGAAGTATGACCGTCCATCCACACGGTCATACTCGTACAAAACTGACGATTTTTCCAGACTTGCTCAGTCGTCGGCATCAAATCTCGGCATGCTTTGTCTCTTTGTGGACAACAGCACTGCACGACGGACGCCGCGCCACGCGAGCGAGGGCCCGCAAAATGTGGTACAGCGTATTTGCTTTGTCGGCAAAAATCAAACATTGCGGCAGGGCGGCAGGACGGCATCGTCGTCAGTGATTGCTCACTGCGCGTGGATTGGAACCCGAATCCCGATTGCTGTTGCCCTCCGTGGTGTGTGTGCCCGCAATTCTCGCGCAAACGCGAAGTGTGCGACTTGTATGTGCCGCCAAAGGTGCCGTCAAAGCAGATCTCCCGCAGCGCCGTGAGCAAACATTTCGGATGGTTGACACGCGTTCTATTGAATAGGGAGAATGATTAACGGCTCTTCAAGCCGACTCTGATCGTGTGAATGCACGTTTCGACCAGATTCTGATTTCAAACTTGGACGATCAAATCGTCCAACCAAATGTTACCATGTGTATCGAGCATTAGATATAACACGTATGTATCATTTTAGAAATTATAAATTATAAGGAAAACGATTCCACAGCATTTTATGGTCTGAACACTGAACACACCGACAATTACATCTTTTTGGACGAAAATATACATAATATATATGTATCATAAAAGGTTAATTTTCTCTGGATATTTTTTAAACATTTAGTTGACGTGAATTTTATTTCTACAAATCATTTTGATTCACATAAATTATAATATTTACAACCGTTCAATCACACTGCTTAATTAATTTAAAAGTATGTACGTATTATTAATAATAGAATAATTATAATTGAATTATAAATTAATACCTAAACATGTGTGATGTGTACGGGGGAGGCATGTAATTGAAACAAACATGTTTAGATATCACATCATTATCATTGTATAAGCTCTGGGCCTCATCAATAAAACACGAATTTCATCACTACGTGGTTGAACAATAAAACTAAATTATATGAACATTTCCTTAACACATTATTTGTATGATAAAATTAGCAGATCATAATTAACATCTTGCATTTTTGTGTTTAATGTTTAACCGAAAAGGGGTTTTATACCGTGCACTTTTAACTGACATCCGAGTCAGGAATACCAGTAATCAATTGATAAACTACATTAAATATCACAATTCAACGTAACGCGTAACGAAATTATTACAAATTAATAGTATGCGTAAATAAAGAACGAAAAGATTTTGCTAAAATAAACAAAATACCCCAAAAAGTAGACCAACAATAGTTTAAAAGTGTGTGTTCACTTACACATCATGGTATAAATTGCAAAAATAACAATGTTTTATTTAGGCCCAGGAGTCACCTGAAAACTTGGCTCTCAACATTTTTCATCAATAACAAAACTCTATTCCGAAATCATTATGTACAAGTACAACAATAAATTTTGTGTTCTGCTGCGAGCTGTTTACAGATAGTTTTCTTCTTGTTTCTTATTTATGTACAAAACAAAATTATATCGACACGTTTGTCCCCTTCTCTTTGATTGTGATTGTTGTTAATACATTAAAACAATGCTTAAACAATACGTACGGATCCTTTTCGGCGAACTCAAGTAAAAGTACATACAATTAACGTATTGGTGTCAACACAATCAACATAATTAGTTAATTACTGGCTGATCTTCCTGACTTAACAGTTAAACGAAATAAATGATTCATACGCCATTCATGCGAGGATCATTCGATCGCGAAATACTCAAAATTCATTCGCCTTAAAACGAACTTAGCGGACAAGGCTTTCGTCCCCCTCCGATACTATAAACTTATTTAAACTTAATGCGTAACATCATTAAATATACATAGTTCTCTATAATTTAATATAATATTAAAGATAAAAGTAAACCTTAATCAACAGAGGGTGTACAAATATATAATATGCTTGAAATTATTTATAAGAAACGTGCATCTCCGCTTTCTCGCCAAATAAAAACAAGCCAACACTTTAAACTGTTTATCTAAACATGAACAAAATCTTAAATCGCGAACGTAACAAACGTGTGTTAGTGTCCACCACCAGAAATAAGTAAGTTGTAAAAAGCTAACAAAGAATAGAATGTAGATTCGTAGGGTGTAAAATAACACAAAGTGATGCAGTCAAATTTGTTCACTCCAACTGATTGGATAAGACTCCCAATTTCAGTAAATCCTTCCACTCTTCCACAATGCTTGATATTGTCCCAGCACCCAATCGATTTGATTGAAAACGGAGTAGCTACTTTGATTGCGTCACCTGCGTAAAAGGGCCATCATATTCGTGCGCTCCATTCACTCATAAATACACAAAAGTGAAAACTTTCAAATAACGAAAACTAAAGGTCTACAATAGTAAATGTGTGTGTATTTTCTCGGTGTCTCGTGTGTACTTGATTTATACAATTAATAAATTTACGCTATCCTAGTATGCCCTTGAATCCCTCCAGAGCATGTTCTGGAATGTGTCCGTAATATAAAAATAGAATAATTCATAATTCATAATTAATTACACAATATATATATATGTAGGTAATTTTATCAATCATTTGCTGGTTACTTAACTTTTTAACATTTCAACATGTGTAGTTTGATTTGTAACAAAGCGCCAATCATCAACAATCAAATTGATCTCGACAATTTCTTTTTTTCAAAATATGTTTAAAAATGAAATGCTTTAAATTTTCACAAAAGTAAATATATCTTTCTCTGTTTATATATTCTTTTTTTATAGTTAATATATAATATATCATTTTCATTTTCTTTAAATATATATTTTTCTTTATATAATATATGCGTTTTCAATTTTTAGTAATGAGGTCGAGCAGGGTTGTCGGTCGTTTTGTTATCATCATCATCTATAGTCAAAAGAGCGCAACGAAAAGCACCATCGATTCGAGTCGGCCTATCTACGTGTATGTCTTTTTATCGATCCTCGACGCTCATATCAGGACATCTGGTACGTCATCGAGCGAATGAAATACACATTGAAACATACATTCAACAATAATACAACAATAGCAACATCAATGTTTGTCTACATAGGTCTTAATTTGTCTGTGTATCGTTTCCCGTTTCTTCTCGGAGCATGCAAGAAAAATATATGCAATCCGCTACATTTATTCCCCTCTGTGCGATGTCTTGAGTACATCTGGATTTAAGTAAAATACATAAGATACAATATGTACAAGGTTCTCTGTTCAGATAGTTTGGTTTCACTTCGTTACAAAAATAAAACGCGCCGACCGACACACGACTGGTACGCACGCTGATCAATTCGTTCGATGTACTTTTTATATGCTTGCTCTTGTACGAGGACTAACAAGATTCTTTGCTTATATTCATCATTAAATATTAGTTTTTGCTTAATTCTTTTTCTACGTAATTAAACTCTTTCTTTGTACTTCGTGAAGGCATCGTAATTGTCAATAACTAATATTGAGACGTCATTCATTGAATTCTTGCTTGCTGGTTTACTCTTTTTGACAATAAATCCAAAATCTACACGTTCCTAACCAAATTTCTGGTATATTGGTTATCCTGATCACTTATCTCTGTACGTGTTAAAACTTCATGTAGCGTTTTAAGATAGTTAATACATATACCACGACATCGTCCACTCATTCATTTTTGAAAAGCATGCGTGAGACTGTGGGGTGGTTGGTGTGGTGTTGTCTTGTGACTTGTGTGGTAATTGCATTTTGTTTTTGCATTTTGTTTTTTAAACGTTAAAAGTTGCTTTAAGATTATATGTACAAGATATTATGCAAAGCCAGCTTTGTATTGCACAACGTAGTGTTTAAAAGTGGTGTGATTCCATTCACGCTTCCGCTTTCATCGTGGGTCTTCCTGCGACTGCACATTTGTTACATCTTATCCTAGATTGGTAACAACGGTTTCGTTTTGGGAGGAGGCTGGTGGGGGGGTTGGTGTGTTGGTAGGTGTCGAGATGAGTTTCTGCATTGCTGAGCGGTTGACGGACGGTATACGCGCCTGGTTGCTCGCTTACGGTATAAATTAGTGAATATAAACGCGTCGCAACGGTCGCGTTCATTTTCGCTTCGCGTGCAGCATCTCCATGAGTAGCGTTTGTGTTGGCGCGCTGCCGTTGCAATGCTTATGGTACAGATGCTCCTCGCCTCGCGCCGCCAGATTGTGGATCTCTGGTAGAAGTTGGATCATTTTTTGGAACTTATCCTACAACAAAGCGTATCAATTCAATCTGTTGGCGAATTTGCGCCCAAAATATTTACCTGAATATTCGAATAGCATGTGATGGTGAATTCTAGTAAAGCTTGTTGCACTTGCTCGTAACCTTCCTGCACGTGTTTTCGGTTCGTAATGCCACGAACATCTACAAACACACAAACAAAGCAAGGCAATCAAAATCGCATCAAATCTGCAAACATATTAATGAATTGCTTGCGTAAGAAGAATTGTACACACCTGGATTTAATAACAGTAAAAATTTAATGCAAATGTAATCGCACACATCGAACTTGAGTTCCTGCAGCTTCGCCGTGATGTCGTTGAAGTGATCCACCAGCGTGGGGACGCCCAGCAGGCCAAGATTCAGCAGGTCAAACTTCTGTCCGTTGGGTAGCGTCATCTCATCTGGGAGACTGTTATGCATTCGCTGATGTATGTGGTCCAGGACTAGCATATCCGACCACGAATGTTGCAACAGCTTCATTTGGTCGTCAACCTGCAACAAGTGAAAAATTAAAATCAAATGACATGCCAACTGAATGCTACAGAAAAGTCGTAAAACTTGAGAAAAGAGACAAATGACAAAGCGGCGAATATGCCGGCAACGAGAATTTATGTACTCCTTTTGTTTCTGCACATTAATGCGCGTAGGCGTCGAGAATTTAAAACATAAATTTAATCGGAATCTTAACTGAATCTATCTAAACGCTTAATGGGCGAAATATAGGACAGCGATATCACAATGCAACATACAAACGCTTTACGAGCAGCGCGCGCTTCTAACGCAGGCATTGAAACCTAGTTTGCTAGTTTCCCAATAGTTTTGCGCAACATTTGGCCGCACAAACACACGCCGCCGCGTGCGTACCGTACGCGCCCGAGCAATGTAAATAAAATCTAGATTTCAATCGAGAACAAAACGCAACTCTCGATGTGCTCTATGTATGTGCGTTTAGCAGCCGAAAAGCCTAACAACGCTTGATTATTTCCGAAATTCGCCGGCGTTTCCTCATCCATCTGCGGTGTGTGTAATCAAATTATGGGGCTGTTGCAATTCGTACAAATTACAAATTTATTTTATTGTATGCCCGCAATACCATCGTAAATTATTGCTGGAACATTACTGCAGAGCAAGGCAACAATTGAAAAAATGTCCAAAATGTAATTGGTACTGTTTCCAATGCGAGAGTTCAGGTCCCGGCATTATTAAATAAAGCTGGGAATTCTGGTCATATTTTGTAACGGATTTGTTTCGTCCGGCGCGCATGCAGGCGAAACCAAACGGCTGAAACAAGCACGGTTATTAAATCTCCCCCCATTTTGATACAAAGTTACCCGGTCGTGGAAGACCAATTTTCATTCTTCTCATCCTCGCGAGTAAGCAACGTAGACAACACTATTTTAGGCGTGAGGAAACGAGGTAACTGCGCATGCATCGGAAAAGGCATTAAAAATAGACGCAGAGCCGTACTAATTTACTTTTTAGCCAATCATTTTGTTTGTATTATTTCCACCCTGTATTGCAAGGAACTAGCAAGTAGGAACGTTAAATCTCTTCGGATATAATTTAATATTATTATGCATCGAATTCGACGCCCGTCACGGCAGCGCTGGCGTAGCCAGTGTATTTATGTGTGCAACAGGTGTGTCGCCCCATTTCTGCTCCTCGTCGGTATCCTACGGTTCTTGCGCGAGGCTCGCTTGCAGTTGCACCACAGTCACAGTCCAATCCGTCGCCGACGCTGGCACTTCATTTACTACGCCTTTTTAAAGTATGCGCCGCTTGAGCAAAGGTTGTCTTGGCTTGGCACTCGCATTCGTGTTACGAGAACTTGAATAATGTGCCCAATACCGCTGCGAGACGCGCATGCAGCGGAGCGAAACCGCACCGGACCCAGCCTGGTGAAGCAAAGCCAGGAGGCAGCGAGCCACGGCGGCGAAGAACGCTGCACGTTCTCACACCATCCCCGACGACTTTACAGCAACAATTTGCCTACCAAATTAAGACACAAATCGAAATCAATTTCAAGCGTTCCGTTAAAAAAACTACTTCCCCCAAAAAACTTAATTAGCAGCGGACCGAGCTCGTAAATTAGACAATTCAACAATAATACGATAAAAAATGTTCGCGAGCTAATACCATCGTAAACATATTTACGATTTGTATTTGTTGCACGTCGCAATCTAATGTTGGCGCTTAAATTGCCACGAAAATTAATGTGCTTTACATGTAGTCGTTGGTTTTGATGGCTGCGCGCTCGTATGTATTGTTTGTTCGCTGGCGTTGAAAGCGAAACCGCACGAAAAGGGAATGTGCAATAATAAATGTTAATGTGCGTTACACGGCTTCGTTTCGTCGTTGTGCCCAATAATGTAATATTTCGTATGGAAATGCCGGACGGACGATCGCGATTCAATCTGAACTTGGCCCCGATTCGCGGCGCTGCCTCGCGGCAGCCGCGGCGAAGCCGCGAACGAAAACGAAACCAGGCAAACGAGCAAGAGCAGAGTTTCACTTTCGTTCAGCGCACAGCGTGCATTAGTGCTTAATTTACCAACAAAAAAAAAGACATAAAAAGAAATAACGAACATGCTCGGCAACAATGTGGAGGCGCCTCGACGTTTAGCACAAAATGTGGCATGAGCGGCTGGAGGCAGCAAAAAGGTGGCACCCAATGGGAAGTAAAGAAAAAAACTAAACAATTATGTACACTCTTGTGTGACATGCAAGTGAGTGTGTAAAATTAAAATTACACTGTGTCTGCGCCATTTTATTGTTAGCTGCGGCTGTGATCTTGCAAAACATGCTGTTTGCTCGGGCACTGTTGAGCACTGGATGTTTGCGCTTGTGCTAATCGGTTCGGCACACTATGGAAGGGAACCAACTGACATTTACCATTACCATATCCACATCGCATGCGCATGGCTGGATGCGGCACGGCGCGCGAATAACACACATCATGTTTTGCGGCCGGCGCGCGCACGATATGCATGGTCGGTGCAAAGACATGTCTCTGAGATCGGCGGAAAATTATGAAATACATAAATCGTGGCTGGGCTTCCTCGCCTTGTTTCCACATCGCCACAGCGCCCAGCAAGGAGAGAAGAGAGATGCGAATGCCAACGCGCATGAGGCGCATTTAATTGGACAGTTCGTATCGAGCAGGTACACCTCATCGATTGATGCTTCCCATCGCGTTTCGTGTGGCGCAACTGGCGCTGGTGGCCGCTGGTAACCAAGAGTAACAACAATAATCTTCTCTTGCGCCGGCAGCCCGCAGTTATACAACGCCGCACGAAATGCCCGCCAAGGTCAACGGCGACGACTAGAGGCGCACACACCAGGCACACACGTAATAGCTATTCATTTGTGCGGAGTCGTTAAATATGGCCGCCGCCGCGCCGGTTCGAGTGGGACACACCATGGGAGGAAATTCTTCGCTCTCCGGCCCTCTCCATTGTCCCGCGGAAGAAACACCAGCCATCAATATGCAGCACAGCGTTGGAAATCCATCCATTAATAATTAAAACCGAAATTGCTCGGTGCGGAGGCGGCGCCATCCAACGCCACCCCAGTTGAGCGAGGCCCGCGAGGAGCGTGCGCGGCGGCTGTGTACTTGACCTAGTATCACACGCTCCCGCAGTCCCGCCGTTCCCGACCCTCTCTACTCGGGAGCGTCGGCAATGACCCACATTGCGGGAAAAGGGGCGGTTTCCCTCGGCGCAGCTTGGCAACCGTCGCCCACGCATGTTTATCTTTCGAGAAGAGATATAAAAACAGGCAAGTCCTTGGGGCGCGCTGGAAGAATACCGCCGGCGAGGTCCTACCGACTAGAGGCTGGCCAATCCTGTTTAGTAAATAATATAGTCTGATCTTCGACATCTCGCTGGGAGTCGTTAGTGTTTATTCAAATGGCGGCTCAATTTCGTGAAGTCGCGGGCTTAGTGCACGCGGCGCCGCGAGCGGCGGTACTGCGGCTGTTGCTCAATGATGTTCTGCTCGGTCGCGTAACTGGGTCGCTGCAGTCATACGCCGCGTCCTAATTACACCATTCGCCATCGCCGTATACACCTCACCTCATTGGCGTGTGTCTGCGCGGGTACAGATTGCACACCCAAAGCGTCAAAGGGAAACGATTTCTTACATTTCGTGTTCAGTTTCAGTTTCGTTTGCGGCTCGAATTCGACATTTTCGCAAGGGGGAAGAGGAGCAGAGAGGCAGAGAAAAGACTTACCTTGAGATCCTTGAAGAAGATGGAATTACGCGCCCAGTCAACCTGGGAGAATAAGTTCTGGTCGAGCACTTTGCACATGAGTTCAAACAAGTCCACTTCACACTGATTGTACGTCTGGTTCTGGAGGAGGCCATAGAGGCTGTTCTGCCACTCGCGGTCGTCGATCGCCTGCACGAAGTCCCTGATGAGCGGCGACATCTTGGCGGGCGGGACACCGCCGCCGCCCGACCCGCCGCCATCCGGCACCACCGTCTCGAATTGGAACGCCTTGGGGCTGAGGGAGTGCGGCGACGTCGTCGTAGAGTTGGCTGTCGTCCACAGCTTGCTGTCGCTGTTGATGAGCATCGATGGTGTGCTCTGCACGCCGACGATCTGCAGCACCGGCTGCTGGCTGGTGATGTGCTGCTGGGACATGCTGTTGCCGCTGACCTGGCCGAGGGCGATGGCGATCGGCGAGGGCGACGAGTCCGGCGAGGAGGTCAGCGACGACACCTGCGGTATCTGGATCTCCTGCTTGATGTGGATGTTGGCGAAGGGCGAGGTGCCCGGCTGATTCGGCTGATACATGCCGCTGCCGGCGTCCACCATCGGCCCGCCGCGCAACGTCTGCACCGCCAACTGCCGCTGGCGCATCAGCTGCAGCTTGCGGGCCCGATCACGCTTGTACATCGGCCCGAACTTGTTGCGCCCGCCGCGCATTCGATCCGCTCTCACGGCTGCAACCACACAAAGAAGAAACAATTATATGGCCATTTATTTATAAAGCTGGGCCCGCATCGGCCAGCCCGTGTGTTGTCAAAAGTGTTTAAAGTAAAGTTAAGGTTGTGCAATTTCGTTGCACGCGTTAATTGCCCGCAGATAATCGACTTTAACTGCAATTGCAATTGCAACCGCAAAGCGATGCGAATGTTGTGTCTGCAGTTTGGCAATTAGCGAATCGTGATAAGTCTCGTTTCCGTTTCAGGTCCCAGACAGAAAGGTAGAAAGTTCAAACAAAAAAATTACCCCGCCTGGTGAAACTTTTCGATTTCACCATATTTCACTTTGTCTTCTTACTCAAGTGCTTGAAAACTTGAATCAAAGTCAATATCAATCATTTTCAAAATTAACTATTCTAAATTCACTTCTTCCATTCGATTCAAACTTCAAACAGGATTTTAGGTGAGTCACATTGAAACTTTTAAAGCTTCATTCGAGGCTTCGAAGAGTTAAAAAGTACATTAAAAATAAAACGTCCACAAAAACTTGTAGCTCATTTCTGACGTAACATGGAATGCAACTCAACAACACACAGCCAGCCGGACAGACAACAGCACACCGAACGGCAACATAAAATTAAAACCATTTCCTGTAATCTGTTATTCCAACGCGATCCTCTCATCATTCCAACGATGAGCGTAATTTTTCAGAAACGATTAGAAACCAATAGAAATTTCTCGCAAAAAAAAAGAACTACAACGCTGCATATTAGTGTCATTCCTGTATTATGTGTTGCCTATCCTGCTGATGGTAGTTCACCGCCGTACGCCGTACGCACTCAATGCCGGCGACCCCGGCGACTGACTGGTATGTTAATGGGTCGATGGTTTGTCGAGAGAATAGGTTTGATTGTATTCCAAGGCGATTTTTACTACGAAATTATTTACTACGAGGTTGCACGAGGACAAAACATTGCGCACACACGTGCAATGCGGCGGTAGTGTGGTATAAATAACTGCAGTGCACACCGGCAGCTACGCTAGCCCGAAAACGCCCTTGGACACACGTCGTGAGATAAACACGAGACCAGCGAACGTGTAATAATGTAGCCGTTGTACTCGTAAAGCGCGGGCGAGTGCCCGGCGAATTTGGAGCACTTCCAAACTGCATAATAAAGCGCGTAAACAACCATTTCCGATACGTAATTATGCGCAGCGTCAACATCCTCGACGTGGATAAGGATAAACATCTTCAATCTCGACAACCGGACAACGACAAAATAATCTTATTTTTTCACTTTCAAGTATGTATCATGCAGTTGTTTCTTGTTTCGTGTTATGCAACCAAATATGCAACGCCGACATGACGCCGCACATGCTTGGCTTCGTTGATGCATATTTATTTATTTATTCTTTATTTCATATTGCTCTTGTCCGCATGTTCAAATCGGTGTAATAATAAATCTAACTCTAGCTCAAAGAAGTCATAGTCGGTAGTCGCTGGATTATGGATTATGCAATCTCGCGGCGCGGCCAATGCCGGCGCATTTGTGCTAGAACGAGCATAAAATGCAATAACATTGCATCGGCGCTTTCAAGGCCGTAGAAAGTTGTTCCACTGAACCATTTCTATGCGCACAACTTGCAACTTATTGCATTAACATTGGCAGAGCCCCGAGAAGGCAATTTCATGCACAATGCGCGACAAGCTGAACGAAAAGAAAGTTCTGTGCATTGGAAATTGCGTAATAATCGAATTCGTCACATGGTCACATCGGGGCACAAAGGAAGAAAGGCAGTCATGCAGTGCTTGAGTGCATTCCACCACAGACATCACAAAAGAAAGCGTAAAGCCATTAAAAAGAACCTCCTGAGACCTGAGACTTAACCAAGTTATCCAAGTTGAAAATGTCAACGTGTATGATCGACTGCCATGCGATTACGTCTACCGTCTGCGTGTGACGTGTTGGTAGCATTGGACCATGGATTCGATGTGCAATCTGTCTAAACAGGCATCAAGCATGAGCATGGGAGAGTCGGAGAGTGCGTTGCACCTTTCACCTACTCTCTATTGCTCCATTGCTCTATTCCTATTTCCATTGCGGCGCAGCGCGGCTGGTCTATGCCGTCATCAAGTGCATGCGTTTTCTCCGTCCGCGTTGTGACGTAAAAGCGTCTTGATGGTCTTGCACTTGCCCGACCTGACGCAGTTCGTTGCGCTCGCGGTATCGAACCGAACGAGTTGCTCTCTCCGCGACTGCCACCACGCTCTTGACACAGACCTATTTTTCAATAGGAGAGCACTCCGCCGTGCGGCTCGCCGTAAGAATTAGGTCTAGTTCACGCGTTCAAGACCAGCATTTCTTCGGTCTCCGCAATTCAACTTGAAAATGCTGCACAACTAAAATATCAAGTTTCATAGATTATTTTTGCGTGCACCGTGCATACTTCTCAGTCTATAGATACTCAAGACTCTAGACATGATTCGTTAATTACTCTTACTCATACCTTCGTGAGCATGAAGCATGAATTAACGAAATTCAAATTAAATTTTGTAATAAAATCGTCGGCCTCGTGCCACTTTTAGCACACACCATGCAAAAAAGACGTTAAATTCGTGTGCTTGGGTTCTTCTTCCACCTCAGCTCGCTAGCGATTCCTCACTTGGCTAAACTTCGCCTCCACGTTGTGGCGTGCGGCCGCGGCGCTTCAAATTGATTTACAACATTCGCAGATTCGCAGATCAAGATATTTTTGCCCGTTACACACGATGCGCAAACATTGTCTGCCGTCTGCAAAACATTATTATTCATGTTGGAAGCGCAAAGGCGCATTGTGCAATCCTAATTATCCGAAAAGATCAGATCGATGAACAAGCGCCGATTGCAGCGCGCGATTCGATTCAAAGAGGGAGCAGCTCGCAGGTCATTAAAAGACGCTCCGGATCTGCGCCATAAGTAAAAGTAAAATTGAAAAACGAATCGAAACCGCGCGCGGAAAATAATACATGCGAATGCAAAGAGCATGAACATGATATGAATCTATAGACGAGGCTGTGGGCCTGTGGAAATAATACGCAACAAAGATTGCATTTTGTAATCTAATGTCTAAGGTAAGGTGTTTTTCGGTGTGTTCCAAGCATGTTAAAAGTCGCCAGCATCGAAAGTTCAAATTTCAAATCAAAGCTGGAAAAAAAAGGAAATTACGAAAGTTTGGTGGTTCCAAATTCCAACAGGTGAACGAGGTGGTTCCAGTCAGGCATCAGAGTCATCAGGAGACCATCAGAGATCATCATAATTAATGGTCGTAAATTTACGCTTATGAACGCTTATAAGCTATAGCTGTTAGCCTGTCAGATGGACAGTACAGATAGTTCCCAGAAGGTACTTTCTAACTTGACTTATTGTAAGTTCTAAGTTGACTTTACTTCGAGTCTTCCAGCCACCATGCAGAGAAAGAAAGGGCCAATGAAAACAGTACCGTTAGGATTGGATTTTGGATAAAGCTTTTAAACTTCAACATACCTTCTAGTTCTAGTATATAGCTGATTGAAGATTTTTTTTAGAGTAGACTTATCCTAAATTGAATGCTCCTCCACCATCATTAATCTGGAGTGTGATTTCAAAATGTGTAGCAATTTTTAGCCTTTGCGATGATTACTAATCTTCTATAAGCTATCCAGTTGGTGCTTGGTGCTTCAGTAGCAGACTGTTGCCACTGCTGGAGCTGCTGAGTGAAGTAGCCTGGGCGCTTGCTCAACATTGCCATATTATTTACACACAGAAACAGAAAACGATTCCGAAACGAGTTTGTAATTTTAACGCGCTTTATGTGGAACGACGCGCGCGCGCATGTGTAGGTACATATTTCAAAAAGCAGAGAAGTAGGTCGTACGTCAAGTTGGTGTTTGCGAGCGCGTTGTTCAGGAGTGTAGTCGCAGACTCGCAGTGTATGAGTGCCACATGGATAGTAAAGTGGCAAAAACAGCCATGCATATTCTTTGGTGCGCCTGCTGCCGCTGCGTTGCAGCTTGTGCAACAAAATGAAAACCATGCGCAAAAATGCCAAATTATCAACAACTAAACCATCATCATCATCACATGGCATTCATCAATTTGTGGTGATCACTAATCCAATTATTGATCAAAGAAAGTACCTTTCGTCTAAAAGCAAGACGAAAGAAAACGAAATTTCAGTTTAGTAGGTTGCGGCTTCTTTCATAATGTCCTCATAATGCGAAAGAAGATTATCGAATCGGAGTTTTTTTTTTAAAGCAAAAGTCACCGCGTGTAGAGCCCATCCAAGAGCAAGGCGGCACGGCGCGCAAAACGAGCACACTCTCGATTTCTTTGTCATTCGCCTCCTTCCATCGCGCTTCGCGCATCATCACCAACAACGTGCCGCGCTCGAGAGTAAAAGTCGATAAAAACAGGTAAAAAGCAAATGTTTGCATTGAATGAAAGCAAAATTATTCGGATTAAATAAAACGAAATTGAAAGTTTCGCACTCGGCACAAAAAATGGGATGTGCTAATGAAAAGAAATTAAGTAAGTGAATTTGCAAACGTTTAAATGTTTAACTTTTAAACTTCACGGAAATTTCGTTTGAAAAAGAAAATTGTCATCATGGTGCACTGTAATTTGCAATACGTCACTCACATCATAGACGTCATCAGAAATGATGAAGTTATCCGATTGTACCAGAGCTCACATTAACATTAACGAACACCTACGGTCGGCATATTTGTAGCCACAGAGAGCACACCGAGTCGATTAACATTTGCTTCGCTTAATTTGCACTGCATCTCCATTAAGTTCAGTTCAGCGCATGATCAAGTCGTTTTCTGTTCCGTCCGCAAAGAAATGTTGCAGGTGTTCCAACAATCAAACTAATGTAGAGAGGCAACAGTACGTTTCCTATCAAAATACTATATCTTTTGAAACATTTGCCCATTTACACCTTAAAATCAAATATTTGCATTTTCTGGCGCCTCCGCCATCGGAAGGCGGGGCAGCTTACGTAATCCAATTAGTAAGTTGGGCAGCGTGCGCAACCCAAAATTGACAAAATTCAAATCGCATTTGTGCTGCAATACAACGCTGGCAATTGTTGAAGAGTACAAATTGCAGCAACAATGAACAATCGAGAACGCGGACGTGATGCGCGCACCGCGCACCCAAAATACGCATTTCGTTTTCGATCAATCACATCAAGAAGTGCACCGGTAGCTATGATATTGATATTGCATGTAAAGCACGTACATTAAAATGACACCTTGTGATTTTAAGCAACACTACACTAACATACAAGCGATGGAAAAATCAGTGCGAAATCGTGTCGGATTTAATAGTGCTAGAGAACTACAGATAAATCGAAGCGTCAAAGCTATAGACGTATAGACAATATAAAGTTATGCCTCATTGAATTCTTATTAACGAGCGTCTATCAATTATTGCACACGTTCGCATGGAACGTAAATACAGGCGACATTGCCGGGGCGGCGCGGACAACGCTTCAAGTGTTACATAATTCATTAATAAAACACACAAACACTCTGCCATGCAGTTTGCACTCTCGCCACACGATTGTTTCGAACGCGAATCATGTGGATGTGTAAAGTCCGTAACAAGATATAGTGTTGACTCTAATTTGGATTATCTCGATAATCTGGCTAACGGAGGGTATTTTCTAGTACAGGGGTGTTTCCGCCAAAGTTTTGATGTATGACTATTTTGGCCAGTTGAAAATTACCGCTAGCGGGTATTTGCAAAATAATGGCAGTCAACACTATATCTTGTTACGGACATTATTAACATTGCATTCAACACAGTTTCAACTGTGTGCGCGGATGTTTTATTTTCATATTTTCTAATGGCATTAAAACATAATTAATGACGAAAATATGATACATTCGTACTTAACATACAATGCCCGCATGCCGCATGTGAACATGTGAAGATTCGCGCAGCGCATGTGTGCGAGAGAATGGACACGCGGACGCAACGTTTTATAATGTAGAATAAAGCGAGCGCGCTTCCTGTTTGTAATTTGCTCGGTTTGCGCGCAGAATTTCCAGCGAAATTAAGCCCCCCCGAATGAAAATGAAACTGCGCCGAATGCAGCCATGTGCAACGCCTGCCATTTTTAGGCGCGGACCACAACGCAAAAGTAAAATTGCCAAAGAATATATTTGCGTTTCGTTTTTGGGCGAATTTTATCCGCGTTTCCAGCCGGCCTCTGGTAACATGCGTGCGCGCAATTTAAAATTTCAATTTCACTTATGAATATGTGGTGAGCACCGCGCACGTCCCGTATGTGGGTCATTTTTTGGCTGTTACTTCACGCAGAGAGTCGCAGAACGTTTCATAATGCAATTAAAGGTGGACGCGCTTGCGCACTTGCGCTCCCGCCGCACGTATCATGTCGGATTGCCCAACGCCACCGCTGCGCCTGAAACCCGAATTTTATTCGAGTATACACTGCGTTTATATTAAAACGATGCATATAGCAAAACGTACAATGTCGTTAAAATAAACGCGCGGTATGCAAAGAGCCAATACATTTGCTGCAGAGAATATGATGCATTTTCAAGATTGGTAAAATTGTAAAATATTTCAGCAGCATCGATTTGGGATGGATTTAGGCAGGACGGAGCGGCGCGGCAACCTCCTTTCACTTCGGCGCATGCATGTACACATACTTTTCATACTTCTCATTGCGGGGCAATGCCGCTGAAGCAGAGATAAAGCCAAAGGCAGCACAGCACAGCACAGCACACCAGTATGCGAGACATCGAAGCCAATCTATCGGTTTCGTCCAAAAACCGAAACGATACCGAAAGCCACTGCGCGACACCGACACCGACGCCGGAACGTGCGCAATGTAAATTGCTTTGCGCATTATAAGGATACTCGTTCGCCGCCGCGATAGATCGGCGGCGGGAATTCGCCTCAGAGGTGGGCCAGCCGTGCAACGTATTTCCAAACCACGCCACACCGGCGAACGCTAGAAAAACATTTGTAATACTGACGCGCTGTGGAGAAATGCCGAAAAAATGCAAATTCCCAAACCCAAACATAAATGCCAACGTTTTCCGCGGCGAACATGCACGATCTATGCAAATTGCTTCATTTACGCCATCAGCACCAGAAACACTTTCATCACGTCATCGCTCATATCAAACCTAAATTAAACATACCGGTATTTAATTTTAAAAGGGTACATAAGATTTTCTATAATATATATACAGGGTAATTCATTAGTCGCAGCTTATCTGGTTTTATAGAATGTTTTGAAAAAAGTATAGGTAAATTGTTCTTCATGGACGAAATACATTTTCTTTGTCAACTTTGTTTCTAATTATTCTTTTGTTTTGATTAAAAGTGTAAATAAAATATTCTTTTATTTGTTAACTATTCCAATTGAAATGTTTGATCCACTGGCTTGAATTTAAAATGTTACAACTACAATCGAGAGTTTATAACCATATAGTGAAACTTGTTATTTTTAAATTCAATTCCTCCTATAATTTTGCTTTAATTAAGACAAAAGAATAATTAGAAACAAAGTTCACAAAGAAACTTTATCGCTCTGTATCACGGCCAGGAAGAACACTTTACATACTTTTTTCGCTAATTGTATTTCTTTCAAGGCTTTATAATACGAAACCTCCAAAGATAAGTTGCAACTAATAAAACACCCTGTATACTCTAGCTTATAATATGTGTTGACTGCAATTGGGCTTATTTTGTAAATCCTAGCTATCGGTAA
>JARJDQ010022531.1:0-13431 GCA_030264215.1 Geostiba sp. GC000077
AATCACGATTTTCTAATACATTGGGTCCAATTCATTTGAAAAATTAAATTTGCATATACTGCAACACTGTTTTCTGCTGAGATGTATTGCAAAAATTATGTAAAGACGGTTCAACGCCTGTTCGTGGAGATGCACGTATTCAAACATTGGAAAATAAAAAACATAAATGAGTTTCAATTCAAATGCTGGCATATGCAATAAAATTCATTCAAATTTGCCGCCATGTTGATCAGGCGACACCTGCAATCATCCCTAATCTCCTAGAAAGAGAGAGGCTGGTCTCACTTCGAAAATTTACTCATTGAGTTAGCCATCTGTAAACCGGTGATAATCTCTGCCTGCAACGTGCCTTTATGTTTTCATTGTTTTTGAGAGTTTTTCGCAAATTATTTATTATTCTTTAATAACGCTGGCGCCATCGCGTGTGAACTCATCGAAGTACTTAACGACTTGCATAGGTAGCATTGTGGTAGCATGTAGCATGCGCAGAGCGGCAGAGGTCAGCACCTGTCAGGCCGAAGCCCGAAACGCGCACGAAACACACTCGAAGGAAATATAACCTAAAATAAATCTCTTTCTTCGAACGCCAAGAACGCGGCCCATGCGCGGTAGCACGTGTTCCTCAGTTCGTCTTCATAATAATTGTTTCTCGTTTTTAACACAAATAAAATCATTTGTTTGTTTCAAAACATGGATATTTACAAAGTCGGTGCCTTAGGTGACCTGATCACAGGGTCGAAGTCGCCCGCTAAGGACAAAGGTGCTCAGAAAAAGTTAAACAAGTCCCTGAACAAGAGTGTGAAAGGCTCACCCGACAAACAGAATGGCAACTTTGGTCCTCTCGCAAATGTAAACTCATATATTCCTCGGAATGGTAACAAGGGTGCACAGAAACGCAAATACGTCGCGATTTTAAACACGAGTGTAAAGAAATCCAAGCCAGAACATGAGTCAGAAGATGAAGATGATGAGGATGATGAAGATGATGAAGATGATGTGAAAGTATCTGACATTAAAAAGGAAGAATCAAGTGGTCAAGAAGAGGAATCTGATGATGAACTTGGTGATGAGGAGGATGATGATGAAGAGGAAGATGATGAAGAGGAAGATGATGAAGAGGAAGATGATGAGGATGATGCACCTGTTGAACAATCCAGCAAGCCAAACAAAACATCAGACTCAAAACTGAAAGAGTTATTCCAAGATAGAACAATCTTTGTTGGAAACATAAAGCTAGGTGTTCAAAAGAAGGTAGTCATGAGTCATTTCAAAAAGTATGGTCTTGTTGAAGCAGTCAGATTTCGATCAATTCCTGTTGAAAACCCTAAACTTGGCAAAAAGTTATCAATTCAAAAGAAGAAGCTGCACAGTAAGAGGTCGACATGCAATGCATATGTAAGATTTGCAGAGAATGCAAGTGCTCACAAGGCAGTGCAGGAAGAAAATGGCAAGGAATTTATGGGCTTGCATCTAAGAGTTACCATGTCCAATGTGGAAACTGTTTCACATGATAATAAGAGGACATTGTTTGTTGGAAATTTATCATTTAGTAAGAACATTCTTTTGTATTATTGAAACATTGAATATTCATTATCAATGTTTTTTCAGAGGCTGAAGATGAAGTTTTGTGGAAAACATTCGAAACTTGCGGCGAAATCGAAAGCGTACGCGTCGTTCGCGATAAACACACGAGTGTATCAAGGGGTTTCGCTTATATCAACTTCAAGTCCCCCGATTCTGTGCAATTGGCGCTTGAAATGGGCGATGTGACGATTGACAAACGCATTTTGCGCCTGTCAACCAGCGAGTTCACCAAAAAGGAGAAGAAAGTCAACGCATCGAATGATTGCTGCGTGTTTGTCGCTGGATTCAGTGCTGGTAATTAATACCCACTCTAAATATTGTTGAGATATGATTAGTAATGAGTTTGTTCTTATTTAAAGGTACGCCAATGGGAACGATAAAAAACGCATTTCAGGACATTGGACCCGTCGCCAAGGTGCGTTTAGTTCGTGATAAAACGACCCAGAAACCCAGCGGCTGCGGTTTTGTCACATTTAAGAATTCGGAAGCTGCACAAAAGGCTCTGACGACGATTGTGAAAGTTAACAATTCCCCGGTCGATGTGCAACCACCGAGAACTCAAACTAAAAAGCCAAGACATCCCAAACCACATGACGCACAGGGAAAGGGTTATGAAGCGTCTAAATCACCGTCAAAGTCGTTCCAAGGTACTCATGGCAAGCCTAAAGGGTCTTTCAAGCCGAAGGTGAATCGGGGGGATATGAAGAAGAAACACATGGCGAGGAAGTTTGCTCCCAAGGTGTAGACTGTAGAGCACAGTATCAATGTGCAATCACATTTTATATTTACTGTTTGCTTATACTTACATAACATGATAAAGATTGACTGGAATTTCAATTTTCTTATTAAATAAAGCATTGCATATTAATTAAGATACACACTGTTGCATAGACATTTTGTAAGAACCAATTTATTCATTTTATAAAAAGTTGTGCCTTTGATGCTTTTGAAAAACTTGCAGAAACGGAAATACAATTCACGTTTTCCATTAAAAACTTTTTTACTAAACTAATAATCTCACTAATTCACAGACTAATAACAAAAAATAAAATGGTTTGATGAAAGTTCGTACTCGATAAGCTGATAAGATAATGAATGCATCAATTTTAGAAACATTGTTTTATAATTTTATAAGTCATTCACCGTAATCAATCACGACGAGACAAAAGTGCAAAATACAAAGTGAACTTTAAGTGAAAACTCTGTGATCAAATTGACTTATTTGAGCACTCATTAATGCCAGAAGAAGAAGAAAAAGTATCAAAATTAACAACAAATCGATCGTTCAGCAACCTGTAAACAAAAAGATGAGTTCCACTGAAATGAAACCTAATTTGCCAAAGCGTGAAAATAAAAAAGTTGTTCCACCATCACCAGACTACCAACTACCGCCGAGGGTGTTCTTTTATCAGTCAAAAAATGAAAGTAATTCCTCGCTAAGCCAACCACCACTACCAAATGACGGTGTTAACGATGATTACCTCACGCCAGTTCAATCAAAGAAGCGTGGGTTGGTTTACATTCAAGAACATCGATTTTATAGAAATGTTGACCGCCACGAAGGAAAAATACTGCTGCAAAACACACGAAAAGGATCGTATCTTCTACGCGGCAGCAATGAATCAACAATCATGGCCGTTCTAATGATAAACGGGACGTTGAAGATGCAAAATATACCAATTTGGTACAATAAAGCAACGGAGTTGTTTTATTTGGACACCTTAGGCAGTTATGACGCATCTCAAATGTTTGTGAATATTGATAATTTATTGGAATATTATACTGATAATGATATTAATGTTAATGGTGATAGATTGTTAGCTGATAATGCGACATCCTTGCATCTTGACGGCCTTAATCTTGGCTTCAGCAACGACTGTAAATGAATAAATTTGTAATTCAGAGATTATATTTATGTACTTTTGCTCAACTCGTGTAAGTTTATATAGGAGTTTTCGTTCTCGTTCACGGGCAGTTGTGAAGTGGCCTTAAGTACGCGCTTAGCGCATGCGCATTTAAATGCGCATGCGGCATGCAGCGACGCTGCCATGCTTCCGTTTGCCGTTCTCCTCCCTTACCTCTTCACTCGTCGTTCACCGAACTAACCTCATTCAAGCAAGAAACGTGCTCTTGGTCTTTTGGGTGTTGGTTCTGATCACCACGTGTTTCTAGTGTTTTTGGGGTATTGAATTCGTTGAATCTTTTCATAAAGCTTAGCAAACATGGCTAAGACTCCTAAAAAGGTGGGCGTTAGCCCAGCGAAGAAAAATTCTACACCGGCAAAAGCACCTTTAAAGACTCCGGCTAAAACACCAGCGAAAACTCCAGCAAAAACACCCCGAGGCGTACAGTCGCCGAAGAAGTCACCCATGTTCACACGCAACCTCGCAATGAAGTCGGAGCAAGTCCAAACGGAAGAAATTGTAAGCAAAAAGGCAAAGCAAACACCAAAAGGTAGGAAATCACAACCGCCATTAGCTCCCAAGAAAGAAGATGCAGAAAGTGACCCTGAAGTGTCTGAAGTAGAAGATGAAGAAGAAGACATATATGACTTAAACAGCCTAAAAGGTCCAGATGAACAGGAATCTGATATTGATGCTAAGGAAGATGAAAGTCCAACTCCAGCAATGAGCCCCAAAAAACCAAAATCCCCTAAGAAACAAAAGAAACCAAAACCTGAAAGGGAACTGCATGAAATCCCAACAGTAATTGTTAGAAACTTGAGACCCTATGCTTCTGAGAAGATGCTGAAGGCACACTTCCAGCCCTGTGGTGAAATTGTCTCCTGCAAAGTTCACCTTGACAAGAAAACAAACCGACCCAAAGCATTCATTCAATTCAAAGGGCTTGATGAAGCCAGATGTGCTGAGGCCACAAAAAATGGTAAGCCTTTCCAAGGCTGGTCCATCAGTGTGAATATTGTTAAGTCTGCTCACTTATTCACCAAAGAAAATACTGTTATTCTCAGCAATGTGCCCAAGGGTGAAGCAAGGACAGTCTTTAACAAAGTGAAGGAAGTGATGAATAAGTTTGGCAAAGTTGACCTCATCAAATTCACATCAAATATGACATCAGCAAATGTGCTGTTTAAGGAGAATGCAGGTGTTCTTGCTGCATTAAAGGCTGGTAAATTTGACTTAATGGAAGCTAAAGTTACAATCACTGCTTATGGTGAATACACCTTTGAAACACCTGAGTCCAAAGTCATTTTACATGGACTTGATGCAAAGACAACTGGAGATGATGTTAAAGACGCTGTTTCAAAACTTTATCCTGTTGTGTCTGTTTACTTTCCTAAGGGTAAAGATAGACAGGAACTGAAGAATCAGATTATTGTTGGTTTGAAGGATGAAGCATCTGCTAAGAGCCTCATTGCTAAGAAAACCGTGAAAGTAAAGAATGCAGTTGTGGATGTTTTGCCACATAATCAGAGCAAAGATTACTGCAATACTGAGACTGGGGTGTACTTCAGGCATCCAGCTGCTGTATTCATTGAGAATTTAGCTTGTAAGTTTTTTTTTTAATTACAACTGATGTTATAAAATTTAACTATGTTACTTTATTGTTTAGCCGGCAAAAGCGAAAATCTAGACGAAATATTCAGCAAATTCGGCCCAATTCAGCGAATTGCCAGATTCAACAAGAACCTTTGCGCGATTCTTATCTTTGAGCAGAAAGCCGACGCTCAAAAAGCACTCGCAGCCTACGCACAACAAAAGAATGCTTCGTTGATACTACACGCCGTTGATGGTACTTATGTTCCCTCCGATAAACCATCGCTTGCCGTTGATCGAACGGTGTACTTCTCAAATATCGATGGTGAGTTAGATCAACAAATTACAAACAGCTTCGTCGAAATTGTAAACCATATCAAGTTATAAACATTCTGTCCTATTTCAAACCTAACAGACAGCAAGCATATCTCTGAGCTAATCAAGAAGATAAAAAGCTTGGACCACCGATTCACGCGCATCATTCCGCATCAAAATACGCTGACGAAACAGTTCAATAACGGCGTGTTCATCGAGCTTCAAACTGAGGAGTCCGCCAAAAAGATTTTGACTACTGAGTTCGTGCTAAACAAGCAACTGGTGACCATGGCGATGTACGACCCTTCGAAGCACGATCCCCAGTCTTCAGATAATATGATTTTAGTGGAGAACCTCGGAGAAGACGCTAAGGATGTTGACTTGTGGAAGTCATTCCAGGGATTTGGACAGATCACCAATACTGTGGTGTTGAGCAATCAGAAGTCGCCTATTGGGTGCGGCTATATTGAATTTGCGGACGTTGAACATGCAAAGAAAGCGCTGAAAGCTACAAATGTGGAGATCAACGGCAGGAAGGTGAAGCTTGTCAAACCAACAACGGAGGTTGTCGAAAAAATTGTAAGTTTGCTTTAGTGGTGACTGTTAACATAGGGTGGAAATAAATTGTATTTTTTTTTCTAAATTTATAGCGCAAGAAGTTAGGAGAATCCTACCAAACCGTGAAACCATATAAATCAAAGGGTAGGTTGGAGAAAACAGCAGGGAAAACTTTCAAGAACAAGAGCGCATTCAAGAAGAAAGGTTTTAAGAAGGGTGGCATCAAAGCACCTCGTCGTTCTATGTAGACGTTCCACACTTTATTATTTGTTTACTTGTTCATTGCATTTCATAAGTTTGATGAATTTACACCAACAATTTTAGTTTCTTAAAATTAAAATATGTGTAATCTTTAATTGACTAAATTTCCATAAGTGATTATTTCCTGCCCATTCTAATCTGAAATTCAAAATTTTGGTATATTCGTAAACAGCGCCGTCATAAAAACACAAATTTGAAGCATAGATTTCTAGGAAACAAGCCCAAATTGTTAATTTTAAATTTTAATTGTAACGTCTAATCGATTAATGATCATAGTATCTTTTTTTTACGTTTTCATGAATTTCGGAATTACAATTTTTAAAGGTTATGTTTGAAATGTTACGAAAATTTTCGTTTTTCATGCTTGACTTTGATAAACGATTAAACGCAGATGAACGCAAATGAATACAGAAGGATTTCGCGTCTTTCTTAAAAGAATACACAAGGTAATACGCTTGTTCCTTATTTCAAACCATCTCAAATCTTCTGAAATTAAATCTTGCAGGCTGTTCTGAATCCATGGCCATGTACTTGCCTCGTCTTGCAGTTGCTGTACCTGCAAGAAGCATTCATTTCAAAGTTAAAATTAGACCAAAGAAATGTTACTGCACTGCTCCCACAACAACCTCAGTAACAAGTGATACCAAGAACAAAGCTGATCCCCCCAGAAATACTCTAGACCAGTTGAAATCAAGATCTTTGCTAAAGTTGGATGGACCTGATTCTTCTCTATTATTGCAAGGTCTCATCACCAATGATATCTATCACTTGCCCCAGGGTGGTGGGAAACTGGGCAGTCTATATGCTATGTTCCTCAACTCCAAGGGCAGAATATTATGTGATTCACTAATTTATTGCATGGGTGATGCGAATTCCTACATCATTGAAGCAGATGCACTGATTATTGAGACATTAATGAAGCATCTGAAGATGTACAAGCTTAAGAAACAAGTTGACATTCAGCTCTTGGATTCCTACAAAGTGTTTGTTTTGTACGATCCAAGAGATGCGCGCTGTAAAGGCGATAAAAGCGCTGTGCCATTGGTTCTTGAATGTGTAAAAGAACCATTGAGCAGTGCAACAAATGGCATTGTTCTGAAAGACATGCATTTGTTTTGTGATCCGAGGGTTCCTGCGCTTGGATATCGAATTTTAACACGTAAATTAGAGACGGTGCATGATGAACTATGCGTTGATAAAGTGAGCCCGCCATCGGACGAAATGAATTACCGATGGCATCGATATAACTTAGGTGTGGGCGAAGGAATTGTTGATATGCCGCCGCAAGTTGGATTTCCCTTGGAGCACAACTGTGATTATATGAATGGTCTGAGTCTGCATAAGGGTTGTTACTTGGGGCAGGAGTTAACAGCTAGGACTTATCACACAGGCAAAGTGCGCAAAAGACTCATGCCGTTGTTTCTCAATGAAAAGTTAGAACATACACCTGAAAATTTGAGTTTGCACGATGACCGACAGCAAAGTTTAGGCAAATTACGCGGCGTGCAATTTAACGCAGCATTAGCGCTACTGCGAATGCACTTGGTGGTTGATACTGAGATTAATGTGGGTGGCACAAAGGCAGGGACAAGGATTCCTCATTGGTGGCCTGGATTCAAGACTGCTAAGCAACAAGAAAATGCGGAAACAAAATGTGTATAGCTGTAAAAAGACACCAGGCACTAGATATAGTTATAGAAAATATTCTCTGTGTAGGTATATAGAGGCCATGAGTGAAGAAGTTAAAGCCACCAAAGAAACAACAATTGAAGTCATAGCTGAGCTTGAAGTGGTCAATAATGATAAAAATGAAGAAACAACTGAGGTTGTGGAAGAAAAAAAGTTCTTCACATGTTCCAGTTGCAATCTGCGCGAAGAATATGAATACTTTGGACAGGAACCACCTTATACAACAAGGTACAAGTTCAATGAAGATTGCTATGTGATTGAAGATCCTTTTAAACCGCCACGACAAGGGGAATTTATCATTTTGGGGGCGCACTGTCGGGATTGTAGTAAATCAGTGTGCAGACATGCTAATTGTAGTTTTTACTACGACGGTACGTTCTGCATTTCATGTGCCAAATGCAAAAAATTCTCGTTTCCAAGTGTTGTACAAGAAAAACTGAATAAAATTGTTCTGTAATCACTTGTTTCACTTGTATTCGTTACTTTGCTTTATTAAATTCATAAATAATAGAATTTGCAGTTTTTAATATTTTAAAACATTCCTTCCTTCTAGATTGTTCTATGTAGTTTTCTCGAGTTTTCTATATTTTCCATGTCTGCAGATTTCTAGATGCATGTTTGCTCTCTGTTTTACATGTGAATTCTTATGACGGTGCGACAAGGAGCTTGAATGGAACCAATGGAAATTTCTCGTTGAATCGAGAATACTCGACCGAGCATTCGAGAATGATCGTAGAAAATTCCGTCGTTCATATAAAAAGTTGGCGCGTCGGGCGGCATATCAGTTCAATTCAAAACAGCACCCGGGCAACAAACAAGTGAAGTTGAAAAGTTGCGGCGCAATTAAACAATATCAGAGCAATCTGTGACTTAACAAATAAGCAATAGTTATTATTTGAAATAAATAAATCAGTGAATTGAAATTGAAGTAATGGCGACCACAAAAGCAATTGGTATCGATTTGGGCACGACGTACTCCTGTGTTGGAGTTTGGCAGCAAGGCAAAGTGGAAATCATCGCCAACGACCAAGGCAATCGCACCACTCCAAGCTATGTCGCCTTCACCGACACCGAGCGCCTCATTGGCGATGCGGCAAAGAATCAGGTGGCGATGAACGCGCGCAACACAATCTTCGACGCAAAACGTCTCATTGGACGCAAATTCGATGATCCGAAAATTATGGAAGACATCAAACACTGGCCATTCAAAGTGGTCAATGATGGGAATAAGGCGAAGATTGAGGTACAGTTCAAAGGCGAAGTGAAGAGATTCCCGCCGGAGGAGATATCATCGATGGTATTGACGAAATTGAAGCAGACTGCTGAGGCATACTTGGGACATTCCGTAAAGGACGCAGTTATCACGGTACCTGCTTATTTCAATGATTCCCAACGTCAGGCGACGAAGGATGCTGGCATCATCGCTGGATTGAACGTCCTGCGAATTATCAATGAGCCCACATCAGCCGCACTTGCATATGGTTTGGATAAGAACCTCGTTGGAGAGAAGAACGTACTGATTTTCGATCTCGGCGGCGGTACCTTCGACGTTTCCGTCTTGACGATCGATCAAGGATCTTTGTTCGAGGTCAAATCCACTGCAGGCGATACTCATCTGGGCGGGGAAGACTTTGACAACCGTTTGGTTGACTTTTTGAACGAGGAATTCAAAAGGAAGTTCAAGAAGGATCTGAAGGGCAATGCGAGGTCATTGCGGCGCCTTTGCACTGCAGCTGAGCGCGCAAAGAGGACGCTGTCTTCCTCCACGGAAGCTACGATTGAAATCGACGCCCTCTACGAAGGTGTCGACTTCTATACGAAGATAACGCGAGCGAGATTTGAAGAATTGTGCGCGGATCTCTTCAGAGGAACGTTGCTTCCGGTGCAGAAGGCTTTGACCGATGCCAAGATGGACAAGGGACAGATTGACGACGTGGTCCTAGTTGGTGGCTCCACAAGGATTCCGAAAATTCAACATCTACTCCAGAACTTCTTCTGTGGGAAGCCGTTGAATCTCTCCATTAATCCAGATGAAGCAGTTGCCTACGGCGCGGCTGTACAAGCTGCAGTCCTTAGCGGCGACACCGATTCCCGAATCCAAGATGTCCTTCTTGTCGATGTGACGCCTCTCTCCATGGGCATCGAAACCGCCGGCGGTGTGATGACCAAGGTCATCGAACGCAACGCGCGCATTCCCTGCAAGCAATCGCAGACGTTCACCACGTATGCTGATAACCAGCCTGCTGTCACCATCCAAGTCTACGAGGGTGAACGTGCTATGACAACGGATAATAACCTGCTGGGCACGTTTGATCTGACTGGTATTCCGCCAGCACCGCACGGCGTGCCCAAAGTTGAAGTAACGTTCGACCTAGATGCCAATGGCATTATGAACGTCTCGGCGAAGGAAAGTAGCTCCGGAAAGTCCAAGAACATTGTGATTAAAAACGACAAGGGACGCCTAACGCAACAGGAAATCGAGCGGATGCTCGCCGATGCGGAGAAGTACAAAGCGGAGGACGACAAGCAGCGCAAACGCGTTGCCGCGCGCAATCAGTTGGAGTCTTATATCTTCCAAGTGAAGGCTGCAGTGGAAGATGCTGGTGAGAAGCTCAGCAAGGAGGACAAGGATAAGGTGAAGATCGAATGCAAGAATATCCTCAAGTGGTTGGAAAGTAATTCACTGGCTGAGCAGGAAGAGTATGAGGAAAAGCAAAAGGAACTGACGAAGATCTGCAGTCCTATCATGAGCAAGCTGCATGGTGGTGATCCTCGGTCTGGAGGAACCTGCGGTAAACAGAGCGGCCCATTTGGTGGCAAAGGACCAACTGTTGAGGAAGTTGACTAAAATCGTAATTTCACTGCTAAAAAAGATTTAAACGTGAAAACAGCAACTGATTTATTCCTATTACAAAAAAAAAATTAATATTATGTTCAGGCACCCATTCCTATACTTACTTGTATGCAGTATTAGTCTGATTTAATAGTTTTTGATATTTATTTGTATCAATATAAAAATCTCAATAAAAGCTTGAAAAAGTAACTGGTTGTTTTGTTATAAAGAATTGCATCACTTGGTGTTAAGTGCTGCTATGTTTATAGTATTCACACCATCCTCGGGCCGAACAAGTCCTAATTGATTCAGCATTGCTGAATCAACCACACCTTGCTTATTTAATGAAGCGATTATCTTCTGATTGTCGATGTTGTTTTCGCACAGATTGCGAATTGCAAAAACAACCCACTGAGTAATAACTAAAAATAAAAATACGAAAATCGTTTTTATTTTTCAACAAAATAAATCTTAATCTCATTTGGTGTTGAGGGCCACAACTTAACATTACTTACATGGATTTCTCTCATCAATATTGCAGCAATCAAGCAGCAATGGTATAACATCCAGCTCTCTCATCTAAAATTAATATATCCTTAAAATCCAACATCTTTGATATGATGATGTGTATCTTATTGAAATTAACTCACTTCATCTTGATTACAACGCGTCTTCCAAGCCAAATTACCCAAAATCCTTATCATATCCACTCTGAACCTAAAAGCTGGATGATTCCTAATGTCCTCTTTCAAATCTTCACTTTTGGATAACTTGCTAATTGGTGCAAAGTGATTCTCCCCTTGCTTTCCAGCTTCATGCATGGACTTCAATAAAAACGCGCAATTTATTAATAAGCTGCGATCGTACTGAATCATTTTCAAAAAATGTTCATCTGCACTTATTGAAGCTATGACATCAGCAAGTAATGACACCTCATATGGCTCGATTTGATCAACATAATCAACAACAGTTTTCAAGATACAATCAGATTTTTGCTTGAAATGTGTTGACAATATTACAACAGTTTCTTTTGACCATCTTGTAATCTCTTTCGACATCTGCAACATTTTTAACTGTTCCAGTATGAAAATTCTATCCTCTGTATTCTTAAAATCATCATAATATTTGAAAATATGTCCATTCCTTAGGAACAGGTCTAGAGTGAAATGAGCAAATTCATTACACTTATCTTCTCTTAGTATTGCAAGTAAATGAATAAAATACTCCAAATCAGGTGTGACTTCTCCATAAGACAGAAATATATTGTATGTAAGAGCAAAGAGGTTCTTTGAAATGCTTTCCCCTTGCTGGATCAATGAATTGAAATTTAAACTTGACCAAACTACGGTACTATTTTTCGTATTTCCAATGCAAATATTTATCAAGAAAGTGAGCAACATATTTTTGAGATCCCTTGGTGTCTTATCATTGAGTAAGTCTTGGCAACTGACTAATAGATTCTCATTTAATATTAACACTTTGTCCTGAACATTTGTGTTTTTGATAACACAGTTACGCAAACACCTGATAGATTCCTTTAGTAACAAGTGGTTTGATGATAAAAGTGCCTTTTGATAAACGTTATTCAGTATTTTTAAGTCTTCTTCTGTTGCATTTAGTCTAAAATAGTTATTAGTAGTAGTAAGTTTTTACTCGATTTTTTACGAGTTTTTTACTGTTAAGTAAGGTTATGCTTACGATTCTGGATCACCAGTTTTCTCATTTAGTTTGATCTTGTAGGATTCTTTCAAGCAATCGAGAATCATCTGTTCTTCATTTTCACTTAGTAAATGTTCGATTCTATTTAAATCCATTATACCACTTTATTTCTATTTCCTGAGGAATGAATTTTGTGCTGGTTGTTGATTCGTTGATTGTTGCAGAAAATGCTGAACTTGTAAAGTAACTAAATATGATTGATAACAGATGTCGCCACATACAACTAAACACGTTTTTAAATTATTTTCTTTTTGTTTTTATATTTTTGAAATACTCTACATCTTTAATACAATCCAAATGCACTTTAGTTTATTTTCATCGGTTTGTTATAACAAAGACTTTATGCCGAAACGCGTTTCCACCATTGGCAACCAAGCTACCACGCTATGTTGGTGGCCTACAGCGCGGGCCCGAATCGTGGCGTGGCTCGTGGCTGGCAGGCGAGGCGGTCCGTTGCGGGCTTGCAACTCGCGACCCGGCAGCCGGCACTGTTCCTGCAGCATCCGAATGATTCGTGGTTATAGAGCGGATTACAGTTCTCCGACTCCGGCCTGTCTTCAGGTAAGTCGATCACCTTGCCTGTGCTCCGGATAGAATTAATGTGTGTCTTAGTTTGCAGAGCAGTGGTTTTAACTTAGTAGTGCACTAGTTTATTCATAAGAAATGAAGACCATCTCCAACTTAACCTCGAAGTTGTAATTCTGTGCACAAGAAGACTTGGCCGCCATTTCACACCCATTGAAAGCATCCCAACGGTGCTTCAGCACAACTTATTAAGGTATTTTGAGCGTTACAATCGGAGTAAAAAGTGTCAGTTCTGATGATACATTAGATCTGATGTAGATGAAGCTCATAGGGAAACTAATGGCTCGATTCTGTAACTTTTCTGAAATGTAATTTAATTTAATGTAATGTTAGTAAAATTTCAAATGTTATACCAACTTAACATTTTAGCCTTATTTTGGTATTCCGTAACTC
>JARJDQ010022564.1:0-11298 GCA_030264215.1 Geostiba sp. GC000077
AAAAAACTTACAGCATTAGATGTTTCATAGCATACAACACATGTTTTGCAATGTGGACACTGCCATGTGTTATCAGGATACATTTTAAGCATCATATCATCACCATTGAGACAACTCGCATGAGCTAAAATAATTTGAATAATCAAGTTCTATATTTCACAGTTTTTAAGTTGAAAGTGTAACGTACCTTTATTGCTACACTCCCTGCATGAGATCATCTTGTCCGTGGGCGCCTTCTTACTCTGATTGTGGCACACGGAGCAAACACCACCCTCGGAGCGTCCGTTAGACGATGCCCTAGATTCGGGTCTGCAGTCACTCTCAACGTTGTTCACGCGTTTGTAGCCGTTGCTCTTGGTGGAGCCGAGTGGACGCCCGCGTCGCTTCGGCATGTTGCTCTCCGACGGATCGAACACTTTCTTCGCCTTCTATCACAAATCACAATATCAAATGATTAGCACCACTAAGCACTTTTAAGACTGAGAAAAATAGTCTTTGTTGTGATTATGTGCGTTTACAAACGCAAGGCCACAACTGTCACTGTCAAATGGAAAACAAAAATCTGCGACGCCCAAAATGTTCATCAAGCTGAGTGCATCTCAGGTCCTCAAACTTTTTATGGTTTGACTCGGGTGTTTTTGAGGTTATGTTGTATTTCTGGGGGAAAATGCTGATTGGGGAAATTTACCTTACGACGGCCACCGACGCGCAGACTGTTCTCGTTGAGCGCATGCGCATGCTTGGCGCCGTTCGCAACGAGACGGTCGCGCTTGAGGGGCGGGCGGCCGCGCTTCAGATAGCGTCCGCGCGTCCTGCCGCCGCCACGCGTCGTCACGGCGACGCTCTGCTCGCTGCTGCTCGCGCGGCTATTCTCGCCATCCTCGGAATCCTCCTCCTCCACGTCGCTCTTCGCTATTTGCGCTTTTTGCTCCGTCTCCGTGTCCTTGACATCGTCCTTGATCTCATCAAACGCCTCGCTTCGCTTCGCGTCAAACACCGGCTTGCGATGGATCACAGGATGATTGCGTATCTCGCGCTTGATCTTGCTCAGCTGCTCCTTCTCCGGATGCCCGCCGGTCGGCTGTTTCCGTGCGCCGACGGTCGGCGTCTTGCCCACCAGAAAGTTGCCATTCTCCAGCCGCACCAGCCCGCCATTTTCCACCTCCTTCTGCAGCAGTATCCACAAGTACTTCTTCGTGTAGCGCACGTTGTCCTTCTCCAGAATCGTTTTGATCAAATGCGGCGGCGGAATGCCCAGCTCCAGGTAGTCCGGCTCCTGCAGCACCAGCTGCGCGAACGTGTTCGTGAGCAGGTTAGTGAACTTCCGCCGCGGCTTGTTGTCCAACTTGCGACTTCCGGTGGTAGGGGCGCCCTCGGCGCCGGCGATGTCCGTGAGCGGAATGCGTCGCTTCTGTCGCGCGAGCTTCTTCGCCGCGTTGCGATAGCTGATGTTGCCCTTGTAGGAGACGCGCAGGACGATGCCGTTCTCCACGCAGCGGTCCAGCGCGATGCGCGATTCGCTCGAACCGAGTCCTTTTCTCCGAAACAAGCAGTTATAAATACGCTCTGCGTCCGGGCGCGCTTTCCGCCGACGCAACTGATCGATCGCCTCCAGGATCAGGTCCTTGTGCGGTATCCAATCGCACATGATGGCTATCTACTTCTTTGCAAGTCTCGATAATCTGTTAAATAAAATGCAACATTTAGAAATTGCAAAATCGCAAAGACAAAGCAAAAGTTAGGAACTTTTTGTTCCTCATAGGGTTTTCAGTCGGTTGCCTAGGGACTTTTATGCGTTGCATTTAGGAACTTTATGTTTCGCTAGGGATTTTAGTCCTTCGTTTGTTTATAGTTAGTAACTTTTTGTTTTTCACGGCCATTTTGCGTTTTCAACTTGTTCCTAACTAGTTCTTTGGGTACTAATTCGCGAATCGTGGAATAGTTAATTGATTTTCGGTATCGTGCAGTGCGAACCAGTGTTGCTTTGCTTTTGCGCGAACAGAACAATTATGTCGCCCGGTCGGTTGAGCGCGTTTAATCGCGTATCACGTCGCGATTCGCGAAACGCGTTTTGCTGCGCGGCCGCGCGGCGCTCGGTAAGTTCGCGCTGTTCGTTTTTGCGCCCACCGCCCAGCCCCCTAGCCGGTCGCGTTGAGCTGGCGGCCAGGCGCTTGTCGCACGTCGCGTCCCCGACAAACTTTCCTGCTTCCTGCATTGATGCGGTGCCGGCGCGGCGTTTTGTGCAATGCGCACGGCGAGCGCCCTATCAATTAGCCGTCGAATGCTCCATGCTCGAAAATTCAATAATCGACGATGCACGCTGCGTCGCAGAGTGAAAGATCTGGTAAACAAAAGCACGCAAAGACGCAAAATGCAGGCGACGACTAATTAATCGCCGGCAGGCGCGCGTTTTGTAACCTTAAAGTTAAATACTTCTTTCTTCTTTGTTGCAGACCTACTGCGTACGGCCCGTTGCGGGCGGTGAAAATTCACGCCTCACACGTGATATACGCACACTGCTGTCTGCAGTGTAAGCGCACGCATCGCCGAGGACAATAGTGTTGATTAATTCGTCGATTTACTGCGAAGTGAGTTTTTATAAGCCCTTGCGTTTGATTGCAGGCGCAAGCGATAGGTGCAGGGGAAGGTGTTGATCGCTTACCGTTTTGCGCTCTGTGCGCGCAGGGATGCCGGAGGAGCGCGCGGGCTTCTCGCAACTCGCAGGAACGACGGCGGCGAGGCGACTGCTGCGACGCTGCGAGCGCTCCTGCAAGTTGGCGCGAGTGGCGCGACGCAAGCGCGCGCGCTCGATAAACAGCCCAACTCGCAGCGGGCGCGCAAAGCGCGGAATATTTAATCCGCCACCGCATCAGCCGAACAGCAAACACACACACGGTGCGCACAAGGCACAAATCATGCAGCAGGAAAAGCGCATGAAAATACCGTCGCCTCAACGCATGCAACTTGCAAGCGCTGAAAACTCACGAGTCTCGTGGGTGTCTCGAAAAGAACAAAATGCGATGCGCGATTGTTGGCGCATTTGGGTATTGCGCAATATATCGATACCTGTTGGGTCCTTGGGGGTCGCACCTTTGCAGGAACACGCAACACGCACATACGCACTCTTTTCACGGACTTGCGCACATATTTTTGCATCTGATTGGAAGCGCACCAAACTCGTTTGCGTGCGTTGCGCTTTTGCGCGTTTCTGATCCGATTTTTCAATGCTAATTTGCCGAATATCCGACGAATACTTGTGCGCGGTGTTCGGTGTTCGCTACACAACCTCAAAAAGCGCGCACCGCCCGCAAATGCAAATCAACAAGCAGTGAGTGTCTGAGCGGAATGAGCAGATGAGCACTACAAGAAGACGCAACGCGCACGCAGACGAGAAATTGTGCCGACATATGTTTGATTGTATTCTCGTTGGTCGCGGGCGCAAGGTGTGCGCGGTGCGCAATTTCGCAGTCTTTGCGGTAGGGAACTACGAATTACGGAACTATGCAACACGGAACTAGGGAGTAGGGACTAGGGAGGTGATTGCGCGCACAACCGCACATTTGGTTGCCTACGCGCGCGCGTTGGATTTGCTCATTGCACTTGTTTGTGCTGCAAGAAGCGCGGTGTGCGGACACGCAACAGCCGGCGCACCGCACAGCCGCACATCACTTTGCAAATGAAATATGTAATAATGTAATAATGAAATTCATGTTCGGTCGGGACTTGATGGGTGTGCGGTGTGCGTATTGATGAAATAGAGGGAAACACGGCGAGACGGCGGAAGAAAACAGTGCGAACGTGCAAATCTTACCTCGATGCACGAATTGTGCGCAATGTGCGCAACTGTGCGCCCACACAGCACCGGCCACTGAATGTCGCTGGTCGCAGTTTGGCAAAAGTGGCAAAACTTGCTGGCACTTGCGCGGATTGTTCAAGATCAAGAGCAAGAGGCGTACACGCAGATTTAACGCGTTGCGCTGCAGTTGCAGTGGCGGTGAAATCACGCACAACCCGCGATGTGTCGCGATGCGGTGCGGCGCTCGCCTGGCGCGACGCGCGAGATTGTGTTTGCGTGCAATTCGGGAGCGCTCGTTGCGCGTTCGTGCACTTCGGCTGCGTGCTGCGTGCGCCTGCGTTCGTCGGCGGCGGACGGCGGACGCACGACTGACCGCCGCGGCGCCGCCGCCACCGGGGTGGCCCCCGGCTCGTTGCTTTGCTGTTTGCTCACCTTCCAACAACACCACACCACCCAGACGCTGGCGCACGCATGCACGCTCACCGAAAATTTCAAATTTCCCACCTCGGCGTCTCGTACCACCATCACCTGCCATCCAGATGCCGCCATTTTCATTTCCTCTGAAACACCATTCAACACAGTGCTGCAGCCTCGCATCAGCTTGAATCAAATTTTGTTTTCTGTACTGTCCGCTGTGTCGGACTCTCGGCTCTACAGACGAGTAAATCAGTAATTTTTGTTTAGCCGTTTTGCGCGTTCTACATGCTGATTGGTGCTCCCGCTACGCCATCTTGTCACAAGCTGTAAAAACAAATAAAGCGCACAACGCACGTCTGAATGCTTGCAAGACGAAAGGTAAGCTTTTTCTGCATCACCTCCATCGAAATCGAAAGCATATTGAAACATCGAAAGTTGGCTGCATTTACACCTTGCACGCATAGATCACGAAGCACGTAGCGACGTTCTATGCGACAGTGTTATCGTTCCCTTAACGGTAAACACTGACACACCGCCCATTCCTGTTTATCGCGCCGCGCTGCATGCACCTTCAGAATTCAGATATCCACCAATCCACAATGCTATATTGTATCATCGCAAGATGTGATTCACACCTAACATGTGTGCACAAGTTAGGCAATTAATTACGAATTACGACGTACCGACATGATTGCGACTTATTTTTAAATTGTTGTAAACATGCAGTACGCAACTATAGACCACTATAGGCAACCAAACATACACAACATTTCACACGAAGCAGCCATTTCTGTCACATCGATACAAATCTCACTGAAAATCACTTCAAACGTTCAAACAAGTAAGTATTGTTTCGCATTCTATTATATTACACCACATACAAGCACTTTGCCACTATTTCTTTTCCTATATACGTTAATTCATAATTAATAAATATTTGAAATGCGAATGTAATCGTGGTCTAACCCTTAACTAAAACATCACAAATTTGTCTTTTCCTAGCCAGTAACTGAAAACAACTGAAAATCTAAGGAATAAATACTAAAAACTATTCGCTTCGATAGTGAATATAGTACCGTGAGATCACAATGACAATATCTTGTTGATTAGTTCTGTAAATCTAAAACCCCCACAAAACATGCGAAAACTCCGCTCAGCAACTTCTGCAATCACTTTTGAAGTTTTGACTCATTGCGGGTTGCCTAATCCCACACTGCAACAACGGGCAACAACTTAACATTGCTTAACATTATGAATTTGTTTTTGGCTACAATTGGTTGTGAATATTACCCTAGTTCCCTAGTAGATCTCTCTTTCACTAATTCTGTATTCACCATTACATGCAGATTAACGCTGACTCGCTCAATTGTACAACATTTCTTATGATAAATATATCTCTTCTCTGTTAAGCTTTGTTCACTTTGTTCAATTTGTTATGTTACAAGAAATCGTATGTATAATAGATATTCCGCTGCACGCTAGCTAGAGACCTCAAAACAGATATATTGCTTGTCATCTTCAAAATGGTAGTATTTGAATTTGAAAATCTGTAGCTGTAATACGAAGCATATCAGCTGTGTGCTGTTGATCACCATCGCCACACTTTCGACTTACACGTTCACATCATAATTCATAACAACTTTTAGTTTTAGTTTTAATTTAACTACGAGTGCGAAGATATGTTAGGTTAGCATTGTTTGTGTGCTTTTGCATTTCACGCGTGCGCATGCAGCAATTTTCAGCGTGACTATAGTACAATAATGTTGCAAGATACAGTCGCAAGAGGAAGAGTAGCTTTATATTTACTAATTGCCTAATGTACGTTTGAGGCAATCAACAGCACGTGATTTATAAACTCGGTGCATATCCTGGTTGTTTTAGGGAATGTTCTGTTATCGGCTAGTGTTTTTTACATTTACATTTATAGATTTTATAGTATTACTCTGGCGGCCAGTGCGCATAACCAAGTATGCACGCTGCCAAAATGGCCGCCGCCTACGCTGTGTTTGCCCTAATAACAAAGAGAAACATGATAAAATGCACATTTGGTTTTCGTTTTCAAAATGTTCACAACTTTCACAACAGATTTCCTTGCTTATACTTTACCAATAAGAAAACAAATCGAAAACTTCGAACGAAATATACAGGGTGAATAATACATACGCCTTCGCTCCTAAAATATTGGAATACATTGTAGAATACTTTTAGCGCACAATCAAAAACAATCCGGGGGCGGTTACGTGTCGCAACATGCCGAGGTGTTCGCCTGCGCTGGATGGTCTTGCCCTGCACACACACACGTCATTCTCTATGCATTTCAACGGAAGCAACAACAAGAATAGAAGAATTTTAAAGCGATTTTAACGATAACAGTGTTTTTGACTCTGCGCTAGCCGAAATAACACGGGCGCAAAGCGCCAGCGTCAACCAAGCTCAACATAACCTCACACAATCCTAAATAACAACGTTTTGCATATTGACTCGTATTGACATTGCCGCATTTGGTTTGAACTTTTGAACCATTGAATCATTGCGATTCGTGTATCGTATAGAAGGTATAGTTGAGTAGTGAGAGTGGGTAGAGGAAGGTAATAATTAATAAATAAAGTATTGTAACAATAACGATCACGAATCATAAGGCTAACAGTACGATTTGTACTTGTAGGTTAAGGTAAGGTTAAGATTACATTAAGTTAGGTGGGAATAGGTTAGGTAAAACGTGTTTCTGGATGTGAGTGAGTGAGAGAGGGAATTAGTACACGTCCTCAAAGTGCACCGGTGTCAAGCGGCTGTGTCTGCGTGCGGCCCGCCGGCCGCCCCTTCGGCCACTCCTCGCGCACGTGATCTAGCACACACCTGAATCCAGGAAGCCCTCCTCCTCCAGCTTCGTGAGCAGCTTGATCGCCTTGTGCGCCTCGCTCTGCTTCGCCATGTCGATGAGGGCGAGCAGCTTCTTAACGCCAACGAATATCCTGCGAACAGATGGCGTTAGTTTGTGAGGTTAGGTGCAACATGCGTATGTTCGGTTGGCTACCGCTTGCCGGCGAGCTTCTTCGCGATCGACGCGAGCTCCTGCTTGCTGAACACCTCGGTGCTCTCAAGAATCGCCATCACCTGCTCCGGCTTATTGATGTTCGGCACGTGCAGTACGCCGGTGAACGCCGGCAGCATCTCCATCTCTTCGAGCACCTGCCGTCGGCTGCTGGTGCAGAGCACGAGCAGTTTCTTGCCGGGCGGCGGGTCTTTCTTAAGGAGCACCAGCAGCGCCTGCAGCGTCAGATTGGAGTAGCGCGGCCCGATCGGACCGTAGTCAAGGAGACGCTCGATGTTATCCACGAGGATGCACGACAGTGTTGAGCGGTACGCGTCGTCAAACACCTAAGGCAACCAAATGAACATAAGTGACATATTCACGTTTGATTTGTTTGTGCGTACCTTTCGGAGATGCAAACACTTGGCGGTTTCCGTATAGCCGACCATCTCGTCCGGCGAGCAGATCTTCACGAAGGGATAATCGGAGTTCTTGGCGATCTGCGCCGCCAGCGCCGTCTTGCCGGAGTTGGGCGGGCCCTCGAGGAGGACGGAGACCAGACCGCCGGTGTCGGGGTCGCGCGCCTGCTGGCAGTACAGCATGCCATCCTCGAGGACGCTCTGCACCGGCCGGCCCCAGTTCACGATGCCGCGCGTGAGCATCTGGTTGAGCAGCTCGCCGGCGGTGCCGAACGCCGCCTTGATGTCGTGCTCCAGCGCGTGCAGGAAGTCCGCGCGCGTCACCATCAGCTTCTCGATGGCCTCGGGATCCACCTCCACCTTGCTGGCCGCCTTGATAAGGCGATTCATCGCCGAGCCCTGCGCGGCGCGCACTAGACCCTCCAACTCGGCGCCGGAGAAGTTCTTCGTGAGGGTTGCCAACTCCTAAAACCATCAAATTGTTGCTCAAATGTTCTCATTTGCTGTACAGGGTGTCTCAAAAACTAGCAGGTGTTCAGGATTTTTTTTCGGATGAAACTTGTTCAGAATTTATTGCCTAGCAAAAAGATTCCTGAAAGAAAATTTGCAATAAATTTAACGGTTCTCGAGTTATACGCCAAAAACCACGACCATGCTCGACCATAGTCCTTTCCTTTCCGGTTTTCCGTGTCAGAAAATCTTAAAACCATGTTTTATATCGTTGAAAAGCTAATTTAAAAAATCCTGTACACCTGCTAGTTTTCGAGATATCGGCAGTGACTACCCAAATTGAGACACGCTGTATGTTCAAAATTTACTTACGCGATTATCCACATCCGGTGCAATCTTCTTGAAGCTCTTCATCCGCGAGGTGTGAATATTCAAGATCTGGAAGCGGCCATCCTCGTTGGGGAGGCTAATTTCCACCTGCACCTCAAGACGGCCGGGTCGCATCAGCGCATCGTCAATCATATCGCGTCTGTTGGTCATGCCGATGACCAAAATGTTGTTCAGCTGCTCCACGCCGTCGATCTTCGAGAGCAGCTGATTGACGACGGTGTCATGCACGCCGGTGTTACCTGCCACCGAACCGCGCTGTTTGCAAATGGCGTCGATCTCATCGAAGATGATGATATGCAACCCACTATTCGCACCGGCCTTGAAAAAAGAAACATTATATAAACACCAACAAATACTGTTTCTATAAGCGCAAACTGGTTTATACAAAAGTTTTGCATGTTTTTGCCGCTTGGGGGCGCTGTTCTTCAAGTATATTGATGAGCAAACAGAAAATACCTTCTTCTGTTCTTCCTCAGCGTCGGCAAACAGCCTGCGCACGTTCGCCTCGGATTCGCCGACGTACTTGTCCAAAATCTGCGGCCCGTTGACGATCTTCGGCTCGCGCGCATTGAGCATGTTGCCGATCTGGCGCGCCATCAGCGTCTTGCCGGTGCCGGGCGGGCCGAACAGTAGAATGCCCTTCACGTGCTTGCACCCAAGCTGTTCGACGATTTCGGGTGGAAAGACGCGCGAGGCGAAGGCGCGCCGGAAGATCGCGTTGAACTGATCGTCCAGGCCGCCGATGCCCATCTTCTGGAAGTTCCAGTCCGGATTGATGATCGACTGACGTGGCTGCACACTGGAAACACACAAAAATGTGGAAATCTGGAAATCAACTAAAAATCCACAGAACAGCGCTACTTTTTGAGGTTAGAATCGCGATGATCTTAGCGCCGCCTACTGACGAAAGCATGAACTTGGCAGTGGTTCGCTATTGTAGATTATGGAATTTCTCGAAAGAAAAAAATGTAATTGTATTACCCTTTAGCCTTTCCAGTCAAATTCAATGATGAATTATCAGCCTTCTCGAACTGCACGATCGTGTTCGGCAGCAGCCGGCCGAGCTTCACCTTGGTGGGCTTGGCGGATTTGCCGGCCTTAATCGCCTCGAGATCGGCCGCCTCGCAGTCCTTCACGAACAGCGAGAGCATCTTCTTGCCCTGGAAGCTGAACGCCAGCTGCTGGCCAACGGTGAAGGCCTGGTTGCAGAACTGATGGATGAAGTCCTGCGCCATTTGCTCCGTGTCATATGGTTCTTGTGTAGTGCTAAAAACCGTCAAGCCATCAACTTTAATATGTATTTAATGGTCCCCTTCCACGATCCGCTTGCCGACGGAACTCCAATTAAATTCATGTCGTAAGCCGACGGATCGTGGAAGGCAAGCTTAACGAATTTAAGGCAGTTGCTTGCGGAAAATGAAACTCGTACGTTTTCTTTGCTAGAAAATCGGCTTCCAGGATAACGGCGGACAAGCACTCGCTGGTGTTGAATGTGAACGGTCGCACCTCAATGTCCTGATTGAGGGACAACACCGCCCACTTGCGCTGCGGCAGGCTGAAGCCCACCGTCCTGCGCCCCACCTCCGGGTGGCTCTTGATGGAGAAGACAAACCGCTGGTTCGCACCGGTGTGCACTTCAATATGCCTGTAAAGTGTTGACATTGTGTTTAATTTAGATTCAACTTGAATTATGTTGCAACTTGCAACACAAATGTGTATTTTGCACTTACTTGACATCATCGGGAAAATCACCGGGATAAACAACTGCGCAATTTGAGAGTGACAACTCGTCGGTAGGGCACTTGCTTGCCTTGAACTCCTGCAACAAGCCATGACAGGCTCAAATCTCTCACACCCCCAATCCCCCCAAAAAAGGAACAACAGTACAACACTATTGATGATTTAATCAATGACCCAGTGTTCCAGTGTTGTGTGTTGTCATACAGGTAGCACTTGCTCAGCTGCTGTGCTAATGCAATGCTTGTTTTGACTAGATGATGCGAAAGGTTGTAAACAAATGAGCGATGCTTACCATTGTTGTTATTGTGTTGCTGGCTCGCGCGGGGCGTCAGAAGGGGGTGGCTGCAATGCTACGCGGCGAAAGGGAGCTTTGGAACTGCTGCTGATGCGAGAACTGGTTCACTCGCAAGAACCAAGAAATCAATACCGGCGAGTGTGCCGCGCTCCCACTGCTGCCGTCCTGCCCTGCTAATCCCGCTGCCCTGCTGGTGAGTGTGTTGCGCACCAGCTGGCTGGCCGTGGCCAACATGGGTTTGAATCTCCGCTGAGGCCAAACTGTTCTGTCATATTAGTTCACCATTGTGCCGACATTGTGCAACCGGCAAGCACCTTTTCTTTATTAATTATACTATTATTCAATTCGTTGCTTATCCTTGGAGACCGGAACGCTTGGTATCCTTTACATTCTTAATGGAAGGAGAACTACATAACAGCAAAGATCGGCAATCGGTGATGATTGGGGAGAATCACTGGATATAAATAAAGTGCAGTCACTTGAGCAACAACAATGTGCAACAGTTGCAACCTTCTCAACCAATCAATTGTTGCCAGCCACAAACCAGCCCTGTACCAGTCCTGTGCAAATCAAGTGAGTGATTTGTTTAATATCCAGTTCACACTACCTACACCAAATGTATCTTGTTACAGCATTGGAAAATAATGTCGTACTTTGTCTACAAGTTGAGGAATAGCGAGAACAAGTTTAATCTAAACAGCTACTTCCATAACTTGTTGACAAAGTACGACATTATTTTCCAATGCTGTAACAAGTTACA
>JARJDQ010022565.1:273997-286897 GCA_030264215.1 Geostiba sp. GC000077
GGCGAATTGAGAGAGAAATGTATGCATGAAGCGGCAAAGTCCATTTAAAGTTGTATGTATGTACTAAAGTCGTAAGTCGAACCATTAAAGGTTACCTTTATGCTGCTACGTGTCGTGTGTATTGTGTTGATTATGTATGATGAGTAATTATGTCATGACTCTTGTTGCAGGTGTGGGTGTAACAACTAAAGGTCGAAAGAGGAAGTCGAGTGAAAACGAAGCATCCGCACAGGGACGGCTGCGCAACACGTCGTACAACAAGGAGGACTTGGAGAATAAGCAGGCGCGAAATAAGAGGAACGGCGCGCATAATCGCGGCTCCAAGAAGAAGATCTTGGAGGAGGCGAATAACAGTAAGTTGCGAGAGGTGCAACGCGATCGAGCCGAGGCCTGCCTGCAGAACGCTAGCGACGACTCGGCGCTCTCGGCTGTCTGCAGGCGAACGTTTGAGGAGAGCGCTCCGGCACCCACTGAGGAGGTGACCAGCAAGCTAAACAACAATAACAACAATAACGAGGAGGAGGACGAGGAGGTCGCGGGCAAGGGACGAACGCGCCGGGACTCTGGATCATTCTCGCTCGCCACGCCGACCGAGTCCGCCGACGACACGTCCAACACTGCGACCGCCGTCGTCGTAGGGCCGTCCTCGTCGTCGTCGTCGTCGGCCAACGTGCCCGCGCAGGGCACCGAGGATGACACCAGCAACGGCAGCAGCGTGCAACTAGTGCCAGCCGACGAGCGCGGCGATGACGCCGTCGCCAACACGCCAACGCCGCAGCCAGCCGCCGTCGAGGTCGTGAGCGAGGAGGACGATTGCGTGATAGTGGCGCAGCGCACGCCGCCGCCCGGCCACCACAGCCGCCATCATCATCATCATCACCACCATCACCGCCACCATCGGCACTCACCCATCGGCCTGCAGCACCTGCCCCACCACCATCATACCGTGGAGCGCGAGTGCTCGCACCGCGGCGACGATGACGGCCCGCTGTCAGCGTCCTCGCCGTTCAGCAGCAGGATGGACATTGCCGAATCCGTCGGCCACGGTGCGCTGCTCCGCTTTCCGGACGACCGCTCCGACTCGGGCGTGAGCTCGCTGAGGTCCGGCAGCGGCGATGAGCGGTCGGGCTCGCGCTCCAGCGCCTTGAGCTCGTCCGACGACCCGCCGCCCCCAGCGTCAGTGCACGCGCCCGCAGCGCCCGCCGCCACCCGATCACCGCTCTATTTGCCCTCGAGCGGAGCGCCAGCGGCCGTCGCCGCCGCCGCAGCCGCCCAGAGCGGCAACAGCTCCGAGCCGGTGCGCGTGTGGCGCGACCCCAGCCTGCTGCTGGAGTCCGAGCCGCACGTCCGCCACATACACAGCGTGCAGCATCAGTCGCTGCTCATGTCGCACCCGTCCGCGCCGGCCGCCTCGGGCCCGCCCCCCACGTCCGCCGCCGCCGCAGCAGCCGCAGCCGCCGGCCATCCCGCAGCGCTCTACGCGCCCATGCAATCGGCGCCCGGCATCATGGCGACCCACCATGTGCATCCGCACGCGCTCGCGCCCCCCGGCGCGCTCTACCCGCACATCCCCGACCCGCTCATCTGGACCAAGGTGCAGCGCTATCCGATGGCCATGGGCCACCTGCTGCCCCCGCAGGCCGCGCACGAAGAAATGATGGAGCGCGATCGGGCGTACGCGTATCGCCAGAACCAGGAAACCCGTGAGCTCGAGAAGCGCGAACTGGAAAAGCGCGAGAAGCACGAGCGACTTGTCGAAAGGGAGCGCGAGCATCGCGAACGCGAGCAACTGGAGCGGGACATCAATAAGCATTTCGAGGAATCCCTCAAGCGGGCACTTCCTCAGAAGGTAAGCGGTCGGCCACATCATTTTATACCTGCTCAACCTCACTTTTAATACTTCTTCCCTTCGGCGGAATGTTGATTTACCTGTTCTTGTTACGTTGTTTCGTGCAGCCTTCGGGATGGAGCTTCAACAGTATGCCCCCACCTGCGCGCGGAAATGACGAGGATAGAAAACGTGCGGAGCAAGAGCACCATCAAAGGGAGCAGCAGCTGAGGCAGTTGTCGAATGCGAATGCTCAAGCTGCCGCGAGAGCTGAGGTCAGGGAGAGGGAACGAGTCTACTACCAACCATCGGTAAGTATTTCATCATTTGCGTAGTACAATCGTCCGCTACGAAACTTGCGCGGTCTAATCCCTTAAGCAGGTATAAATTGGTATAGTATTGTCGGATGGCAGTTTGGTGTAGGATGCGTCAATCCTTAGTAAACCAATCTCCATTAGGATTAAAAAGTCACGCAAGTTCTGTTGTGGAGGACGTGGCAATGTGACAAAAATGATGCGCATGCTCTATTCTTACGGGTGGTGTCTCTCGATTTTGCAGTCGCAGCGACCCACCAACATGCCCAGCAACAAGGCGGAGTACCCGCCGCCGGCGCACAGCCGCGCGCCCACCAGCAAGGCGGAGAAGATGCACCAAGCAGCGCATCCCAAAGGTGAGGTCAACATGTTCGGCTATCCGGCCTACCAGCCGCACATCTTTACGCACGAGCCGAAGGGCAAGGCGCCCGGCGACCACCACAAGCTGCCCGGCAGCGGGCTGATAGTGACTAAAAGTGGCAGTGAGCGTGACCGCGAGCGCGACCGCGACGGCTTGCCGAACCCGCCGCCGCTGATGAGTGAACTCAAAAATTCTGTGATTGTGAAGCACGACGGCAAGAGCCAGCAGCACCACATGGTGGAGACGTCGTCGCGCGTTTCGATCGCGCACAGCCCTAGTCCGAAGCTGCGCGGCGACCACATGGGCCACTACCTGGCGTCGCCGCAGGGCGCGCACAAGGCGGCGATGTACGAGTACCGCAGCCCCACGCAGTCGCCGCACCACCTGCCGCCGCATGCGCCCAGCCCGCACCACCTCCAGCCGGAGAACCTCGGTAAACCGCCGTCGCACCACCGCTCACCGGGCGCGCAGCTACCCAGCCCGCACCATCAACGGCAGTCGCCGCACCAACAACAGCAACAGCATCCACACGCGCAGCCGCATGCCTCCCCCGAGATGCGCTACCGCACCGCCAATGACCATCCGACGATGATCTACGCGCCCAATCCCAAGACGAGCATACCATCGAGCTATCCGTATATGGTGCCCACAACGGCGGTGAACGCCAAGCCGAAGGTGAGCAGTCCGGCGCCGCATCACATGTACGGCAAGCCGGGCATCAATCCCGCATCGCGCGCGCACGACCCGCCCCCGAGCGGCGGCAATCCGCTACCGCTCACATCGAAACCGCATCTCTCGGCGACGATATCCCCCTCGCCCTATCAGCAGGTGTCGCAATACCATCCGCCGCATCCGGGGGCGTCCCCGATGCAGGGCGGGCAGAAGCTGCCGCCGCCGGCGCACAGCAGCAGTGCACATTCGCGCGACCGCGCCAATCACGTCAACTACGATCGCATGTTCTCGGGCGGCTCGGTGCCGGGCGGGCTGTCGGTGAAGCCGAGCATGCAGCATGGTACGTCGCCGCCGACGGCCGCCTCGGCGCCCTCACCTGTCGCGCGCATGCACGCGCAGTACATGCCTCCGGGCGTCACGCATCCGTCGCAGAATATTCCCTCCGGCCATTCCGTGCAGACGCAGCCTTTGGACCTTGGCGTATCTTCGAGCAAGTACGACAACGCCTCGTCGCCGAAGCGGAAAGCCGCGCCGCCGCCGGTCGGCAACAATGTGCCGGTGTGTCTGGAGGTGAAAAAGCGGCGCGTCGAGTCGACGACGCCGACGCCGCAATCGCATCCGCCGCAACAACCGGTGGCGCACAACCAAATGCACCATCAGCATCTGCCATCATCTCACGTGCAACAGCCGCAAGCGGCGTTGCCAAATCCTCATCCGAATCTCCCCCTCTACGTCGGCCAGCCGCAACAGCAACAGCAAGCGCCGCAGCCGCAGCTATCACGTGTGTGCGAGCCCAGTCCGCTTGTTGCCAGCGTGGCGACGACAATAACAACAGTGGTGAACGCGGCAGCCGCATACCGAGGGTCCGCCATCCCTTCCTCACGCAGTCCAGCTACGCTCGACGCGCTGCCGGATGTGAGCGTCACACCGCTAACGCTACCGACGCTCCCCGTCGCCACCAGCAACAACACGAGCAACGAGCGCCCGCCAAGTTTGGAGAGTTCATCGTCGCAAGTATCCAACGCCAGCAATGCGGCCGCTGCGGCAGTGGCGGTGACCGCGCCGAGTGCAAGTTCGATACAAACAAGCGCAGCGACGCCAGTGCCAGTGCCAGAACCACCCGGCACGCCGAACAAACCAGCCACGCCGTCGAACGCCGACTCGGAAAAGTCCAACAGTCCAGTACCTACAACGAAATCATCCGGCACGTATCCAGTGCGGCATCTAAAGAAAGCCTGGCTGCAACGGCATACGGGTGAGGACGTCGAAGACACAACTGGAATGGTCGGCAGCGGTAGCTGCGTATCGCTCCCGCTCAACCTTAACAACGTGCCCGCCAAGGAAGCGCCGCCGGTGACCACATCGCTGCACAACATCGGCAGCATGGCAGTGAACAGCATCAACAAGTCCAAGTCCTTTCCGAGTAAAGCGAACAACCGGAAGGCGCACAAGGACTCCGCCACGGCGCTCAACGGCCATCCACTCGACGCCGGCAACAAACACGACGATTCCTCCAGCTCGGACCAAGAGCGCGGGCGCAAATCACCGCCGAAGCGCAAGCCGCCCAAGGTAAAGCGGAAAAAAGGCGGTGGCGCCGCAGTGGCGGCCAAGAAGGGCGTCGACGAGAAAAAGCAGCGCAAGGTGAGCGGCGGCAGCGCGCAGCTGGCCAGCGAGAGCGGTAGCGACAGCGACAAGGAGTCGCTCAGCGATAAGGACTCCGACTCTGGCGCCAGCACCACCGTCTCCGCCAGCGGCAAGAAGAGCGTCGTGGCCGCCACCGCCACGACCGCCGGCGGTGGGGGCAACAGCGGCAGCACCGCCGCCTCCGGCGCCGCCAAAGACAAAGAGCCGAGAAAGCGGGGCCGCCGTCCGAAGACAAAAAACGATAAAGGCGAGGAGCCGCGTGCTAAGAAGTCCAAGGACGACTTGGCGCCCCAGCGCGACCCCTTTCGCAAACCCCCAGTGGGGCAGTTGAGAAAGACAGGTGAGAGTTTTTTACAAGACGGCCCGTGCTTTGAGGTGGCGCCCAAGTTGGCCAAGTGTAGAGAGTGCAGATGGACGCCCAACCAAAGATCGAAGAACATGCCTAACATCTTTTGCAGATTCTACGCGTTCAGAAAGCTAAGGTACACTAAGAACGGGCAGCTTGCAATTGCTGGCTTTTCCGATCCGCACAAGGACGCCACGGAGGTAATTATCTGCGCCCAAAAATCGCGCATCGCCTTTCTAAAGATCAGACCATTCCTTCCTAAACACGACTCGAGGGCACTCCGTACTTCCAGCCATGTTTAAAGTGTGGTCTCTTCTTAGATTTCACGTAATTTCATGCTGTTTTTCGCTTAAAGGAAGATTTAAAACTGTGGCTTCCATCACCAGACACTCCACCTTCCGACCTAGACTTAGAGACGTCCAGATTTCTCCTGAAGCAAGTTGGCGATCACTTTTGCGACCTTCTGCTGCAGGAAAAGGACGCTCAATTCGAACACATGTCGGATGGTATGTTTAAAAAAAAATAATCATTCCAACGCCATTCAGTAAATCTAATAAATGTTTGCTTCTTTTTGCAGACAAGACGATTGCGTGGAAGAGAGTCGTGCAGGGTGTACGTGAGATGTGCGACGTGTGCGAGACGACGCTCTTCAACTTCCATTGGGCGTGCGGCAAGTGCGGCTTTGTGGTGTGCCTGGACTGCTACAAGGGCCGCAAGGCCGGCACGGTGAAGATCTGGGGCGAGTCGGGCAAGGATCGCGACGACTGCTCCTGGTTGCTGTGCACCAATCGGCAGGCGCACGAGCACGAGAAGCTGATGCTCACGCAGATCATCGCCGGCGACTGCCTGCTGAAGCTCGGCCGGCTGGTGCACGAGATGCGCGAGCTGTGGAACGTCGAACAGTACTGCGGCTGCCCGATCAGCAAGGAGGTGGCGCAGAAGTCCAACGGCCAGCGCAAGGAGCTCATCAAGAGCATACTCTCGGCGGAGCTGAACGGCGTCACCGTGAAGAAGGAAGCCGATGACGAGCTGGATGTGAAACCGGCTGTGAATGGCAGCAGTGGCGGCGGCGGCAGCAAGGAGGAGAAAGGCTCGCTGAGTTTCTTTGCGGACGTCGCGTTGGGCAACAGCGACGAGAAGAAGAACAACGACGACAGCAGTGATGATGATAGCAGCTATTCCACCTTGCGGGAGTTGCTCATTCGGCCTCACAAGCCGAATGGCAGCCGGGCGGGCAGTCCAGTGCCCAACTCAGTGCCGAAGAAGAAAAGCGCCGTGCGGCTGGACACGCTGGACGAAGTCATTTCCAGCGTGATTGAGGACAGCGTGCCCAAGCTGGAGAACACTGGGGATCACAAGGAGCTCAAGCATTTCGTGCCGAGGGAGAATGCGGTGGCGAAGACGCGCGGAATGCTGCCGATTCGCATTATGACGCTCACCGAGAGCAAGCTCCTATATCCGGATGTTCCGCATTCCTGGCTCTGTGATGGAAAATTGCTCCGACTCAGTGATACCACACACGCGGGCAATTTTAAAATTTTCCAGGTAATAATAGCGCTTTGATCTTGTTGGGGCAGTTTTTATTGAATTTTTTTGTAATTTCTCAGGATCAATGGAAACGGGGTCAACCTGTTTTAGTCAGCGACGTGAGTAAACATCTCGCGAAAGATCTGTGGACACCTGATGCCTTCTCCCGGGACTTTGGAGACGAGAAGAACGACCTGGTAAACTGTATGAACGGCTCCACGCTGGTGAATCAACCCATGCGCAAGTTCTGGGAGGGCTTTGAGCACTTTACCAAGCGGCTCAAGGACGACAAGGGGAATCCCATGCTGCTCAAGCTGAAGGATTGGCCGCCTGGCGAGGACTTCGCCGAGCTGCTCCCCACGCGTTTCAATGATCTTATGCGCGTGCTGCCATTGTCAGAGTACACACATCGCAATGGCAAGCTGAATCTCGCCAGTCGACTGCCCGATTGCTTTGTTCGGCCAGATCTCGGCCCCAAGATGTACATCGCCTATGGGTCGGCGCTACATCCATCCAAGGGCACCACCAACCTGCATCTGGACATCTCCGACGCCGTCAATGTGATGGTACACGTTGGTATACCGAAGGACAGCGACACCGACGAGCACATCAAGGAGGCGTTCCGCGCCATCGACGAGGCCGGCTGTGACATCCTCACGCGGCGGCGAGTGCGCGACAAGGGTGAGCTGCCCGGCGCCCTCTGGCACATCTACAATGCGCGCGATGCCGACAAGATACGCGACCTGCTCAACAAGGTCGTCGTCGAGAAGGGCGGGCTGCTCAAGCCCAATCACGATCCCATACATGACCAAAGCTGCTACCTGGACGGGCCGCTGCGCGAACGCCTCTACAAGGAGTACGGCGTTGAGGGCTACGCCATCGTGCAGTGCCTCGGCGACGCTGTCTTTATTCCGGCCGGCGCACCGCACCAGGTGCGCAATCTGCACAACTGCATCAAGGTGGCGGAGGACTTCGTCTCGCCGGAGAACGTCTCGCACTGCTTCCATCTCACGCAGGAGTTCCGCGACCTCTCCGACACGCACTCCAACCACGAGGACAAACTGCAGATCAAGAACATCATCTTCCACGCCATCAAGGACTCGCTCGCCGGCCTCACGTCCATCGTCAACAAGCACGTCAAGTGCGAGAAGGACGCCGCGCCGCCGGAGCGCAACGGCAACGGCGACGCGCTGCACAACGCCGCGACAACGGACTCCAAGCCGGAGCCGGCTTAAACTTGTGATAATTTTAGATGAGAACGCTTACCGGATAGTTAGAAATGGACCTAGTACTGCAAGGACGTTTAACGAGACTACTAAAAACTACATACGAAACGAAACAGAAACGGACGATATGCAAAACTTCAACCAAGTGTGATAAATAAGTGGCGAGGCAAAACGGATGTTTAGACAAAAACGAAGTGGAATAATTTTAAGCAAACCCGGGGGACAATTTAACAATTAATGTGTGTATGCACGAGATGATGTTTTTGTTTTCGTTTTTGTTTTTATTACGATGATAATATTCGGTGTGTACATATTTTGTACATTTATTAATTGAACTTTGAATGAAATGCTGAATATGCACGGTTTATCTTCCTGTTAGTAGTGACTCGTGACTCGGTACCGGTCACCAGTTGTAATTAGTCTACTCTCTAAACAAAAATGAAAAATGAAAAAGATGAATAAGGAACTCGAAAAGAAAGAAAAACACTATGATAAAAAGAAAAAAATACTGTTGTTGAAACTACGAGTACTTCTATGTGGGATGTTCTTCGCCGATCTGCGCGAAGACCTGCCGAGTTATTCATAACTATATCAATGTTGTTTCTCATAAAGAAAAAATAACATATATAAAACATAAGCGGCGGTAGGGCAGCTACGTTTTGCAAATCAATTTTTAAATGAAACAAAAAAGATCTAATTAATTAATTCTAATTCTTACAAGGAGACAAAGTGTCGATTTTGAAAAAATCGCTGAACTGAAAACTATTCAAAATTATGTTTTTATTTCTTCCCTGATTTGTTACATACACTACTACGCTTAAGGAGATAATGTTCGTTTTGTAAAGAGACAACGGCAAACACTGAGCTACAAATTTTTGTTGTTATATTTTGGTAGTTGACATTTGATTGCATGGGGCGAGTAATTAAAGACACAATTACACACAGACACACTCGGGGGAGAGACCTTTTAATTAAGCAAAGGAATGCATTAAAGAGATAAGAAGCAAAAACGCGTTTATTTTATTTATCACCTTGTACTTTCGTTTCACTATTTTTCTTTGCATTTTTGCAAGGTAGCTGGTCTACTGGTAATATCCACATACACATGATGGTTATTTTTGTCACTTTGTATAACTGTGCCTGTTACGATGTAAATGAAAGGAAAAAAACAAATACGACAAAAATGTTTTAATTGCTATTCAGTATTTACACTATTCGTTGGGTGGGTAAACTCTATGGACAACTAACTGTAAATCTTAACACGAGAAATGAAGCAAAAAAAAACTGATAAAAGATAAAAGTGCTATTTCATTAAACAAAAAAGTGCCAATTAAGATTATTTTTAGTGATCGCTCGATCTTTTGATGATCTCGACTATTATATTATTACTAACAACGATTTTATGAAGAAACTTTAAATTTACACTTGATACAAAATCCACGCTAGCAAAGAAAACAAGCTAACGACGTGGAGGGCGTTTAGGTTCATCACCAATATTATAAATGCGCAGCACATAAGTTTATTATTAGTTTTTTAAACGGCTCACAGAGCCAAGAATGATAATTGTTTATTGTAGCTAGGAGGAGGAACTTACTCTTTGTTTTTTTTTTAAGTGATGACTGTACAGTAGGCATAGGATTTTTTGTACAGAAACTATCTTGAAGTACCTTCAATGTTTGTTTCCCTTATTGTCCTTTCTTTGGTCCAAAAGATGTATAAATAATAAAATGAAGCAAGGAACAAATACATAAAATATAAAGAAGTATCTGGTTTTTTTCTATTTGTTCTTTTTAGGTTCTTCGGTTCTTGTTACCAACGACAACGACGTGCTTGCAAGCTAATATTGCGTTTAATTCAACAATCAAACCTTCATCGACATAATTATTGCCCGTTTTCAAAATGTAGTTTAGGAAAAGGTTTCCTCTCACATTTTGAGGAAATCGAGTTTTACTATAGGCAACTATACTTACACTAAAAATGTGCACGGTAGTCTGACGGTAGCTAAGGAGGAATTTTGACGTTTGTTTGGTTGCATATTTTCAAAGCCGGTCTTTCATCAAAATTACAGCCATGTCTTCTCAAATAAGCACCCGCGACAAATTATTGTACATAATCGACGATATAGAGCTAATTTCGAAGTGAGTTTATCGTCTATTGCAGCTTTAGTGAATAGTAAATCATAAAATGTTTGCAGGGAAATGATCGAAAACGCCATCGCCCCAAAACATGCAAAACTCTCTGCTGTTGACTATGCTCAACTAACTGAGCTTTTGGTTGCAAAAGATAATGAGCTGAAGGATATGCTAACACTTGCTGGCGAGCAGGCCGAGATCGAGAAGAAGATGGACATGCTGCAGGCGGAAGTGAACAGGCAGGATGAGGACATCAACCAGCTGCAGAAACAGCTGAAAGAAGCTGAACAGATACTCTCTACTGCAATCTATCAAGCTAATCAAAAGCTACAAAGCATTGCCAAAGCAAACAAGAGACCAGTGCCTCCAGAGGAATTAATCAAGTTTGCACATAGAATCAGTGCATCTAATGCAGTATGTGCACCATTAACATGGCAACAGGGTGATCCCAGAAGACCATATCCAACTGATATTGAGATGCGATTGGGATTTCTGGGCAGGCTCAGTGATCCCATCAATGGACATCTGATGCAGAATCCTAACAGCATGACTGACTTGCACAGGCAGGGTAGTCACTCTGAGATTCCAGCCTCACAGCAGAATCAATTTGCCTGGCATCCATCAGGAGAGATTCACATGGCAGTTGGACAGGGTGGAAGCGTTCCAATGGATACTAGAAATCATAAGCAGGAGAATGAGGATGTTGAAGTCATGTCAACTGATTCCAGTAGCAGTTCCTCCAGTGATTCTCAGTAATTTAATTATAATTATTTGCAATTAGAAGTAAGGTAACATTAACTTCTTATCTCAGCATATTTTCTTAAGCTCATGTAAGATTGAATAAACACATTTTTGATATCTTTATTTATGTTTTGGAACAATTTGTCTTCAAAGATTTCTTGCTGAATCTCTTCAATTTTATGTTTTGCAAAAATCTTAACTCCCCTTGCCAATTAAGGACTGTTGCCACATTTGTTGCATTGGTAAAATCAGGGATTTCAAGACCACAAGTATCATATTCCTGAGTTTCTCTCTGTAGGGTCATGTTGATGGCATCTTCACGGCCAGCATGTTGTCTGCTGTTCTTCCTCATACCAATGGCTCTCTTCAGTTTGATCTGTTCCAGTTCATCAATAAATCTGGATAAATATAGCTCAATCATTGCTGCTAGATGTTCACTTGAACAAATGCTGATGTTTTCAGTCTGTTTTAGTTGGAGAAGTTGTTCCCTGAACCAAGTGATTCTTTCAGCAATTAAGTTTTGTTTAATGGCAGTACCTAATTTTGCTTTTTCACGATTAGACTCTCTGAAAAAGGAAGATAGATATTTAGTTTTTGATAGACATTGATGATGAACTTGCATACTTTTTCAGCTGTTTGGCAAGTGCAATGGTTTTCCTACTGTTGGGATGTTTGCATTCTGTGATATCTTTCGTTTTTTTGCCCTAGAAGTACATGAATTAATCTACTAATATTTTTCCTTTCTGCTGACGCTGCTGACGCTGCTTACCATTGTTGATCCTATTTGTTGAAAATCCGCAACAACGCAAGAAAGTCCTCTGTGGCAAGAACGCAACTTACGCGCATGTGCAAGTTGCAAGTTGATAGTTGATAACCACAAAATCATTTGTCTTTTATTTCAATGCTAGATGGCTCTGCATTGACCTTCGATATTTTATGATTCCATTGCACGCATTCCACCAAAAATCAACTGAAAATCCTTTGAATTTTTTTAAAACTTGCCCTTTTCAATAATTTTACGTTTTCTGATAGCCAAGAAGACTCTCTTCAAGATGCATGCACCTGGTCCCAAACCTCTCAGGGCCAAAGGAGTGCCTTGAAATAAACTTTGAAAAGTTGGCGATTTTTAAAAGTTATTTCGACGACATACGACAGAAAATCTTTTATATAAAAAAAAACGTGGCCATTTTCAGTTTATTTACAGATTCTGATAGCCAAGAAGACTCTCTTCTAGGGGCACCTGGTCCTAACCCCCTCAGGGTCCGAGTAAAGTACATTTCGAAAATGTGTCGATTTTTTTAGATATTCGACTAAAAGTCCCTAATATTTTTCAAAAACGTGCCGTGCCCATTTCGAATTTTTATTACGGACTTTGACAGCCACAAAGGTGCTCTTCAAAATGAACCTGGTCCTAACCCGCTCAGAGCTCCAGAAGTGCCTTAAAATACAACTAGAAAATTTAGCGATTTCTTTCAATCATGCGACGGTAAAACCTAAATTTAAAAATTCGAGCACCGTTTCTCCGCTTCTTTTAGGATTATAAGCTTTCAGAGTTAAGCAATTTTTCAAAATTTGTGAAACACGCGCTGGAAAATATGACCATTCTTAAACGCGTGTTTCAATTTTAAGTTTCGTTAGCTGTGTGCATAGCCAAAGAGGCGCTCTTTAATTTGCACTCCATTTCCACCCCCTCAGGAGGCGGGAAGTAGCCTAAAAATTTAATTAAAATTATGTAATCTTTATATTTTTATTGTTGTTTTGTTTAGAGTTGCATTATTTTAATAAATGATTTTAATATAAATGATTTGTTTTATTTTCCTCTCAATTCTGATAATTTCAGGTTCACCAAGAAAAAAAAAGTTTTGAAATTCCAATTATAAAGCCGAGAAATTGTTGTCGGCGAAAAGGTTTGTTAACCTCCTGCACTTTCTGTGATCCTGATACGAAGTTTTGAAATTTCAATGTTAAACTCGAGAAATTGTCGTCGAAAATGTTGGTTAACCTTCTGTACTTTCTGTGATCCTGATACGAAGTTTTGAAATTTCAATGTTAAAATCGAGAAATTGTCGTCGAAAATGTTGGTTAACCTTCTGCACTTCCTGTGATCCT
>JARJDQ010022570.1:0-18311 GCA_030264215.1 Geostiba sp. GC000077
CCAATAAGAGTTTTTTTTCCCTCTGACGAGGGTGGCGACCGTGATATAAGCCAAGAAGTTGGTTCGTAACAGATATAATGACCAAGATTTCAAAGCGGATTTTAAGGCACCTCCAGGTTGCTAAGTGGGGTAGAACATGATGCTTCTAAAAGAGCGTCTTCTTGCCAATCAGAATCCGCAAAGATATTGAAAAGAGCACGCGCTTATAAAATAGGAAGGATTTTCCGTTGAATGTCGGCAAAATATTGAAGGAATTCGTAAAAATGTCAAAGTGGATTTTAATACACTAAGTGGGTTAGGAAGGGGTGCTTCTTACAGAGCGTCTTCTTGCTTATTAGAATAATAAGTAAAGATACTGAAAAACGAGCACACGTTACAATTTTGTTAATCTATTTTAACATGTGATATTTTTGTTACATATTATTATTATTATTTTATTTTTATTTTGTTAATATTCAACACATTATGAATATACATGGAGAACTATTAATAGCGGAATTCCTCTGGAGAGGTTGTTGACGATAATCTGTGGACCACCAGAAAAAATATTCTTGAATCTTAGGAATCTTAGATATTATCAGTTGATGCAATTTGTAAAACTGTCATTCACAATAATACAACTTATGATTATGCTAGGAGTCCATCTGCATACTTAAATCTATACTCTGCGCAGGGTGTGAGGGTTATGGGGACCCATAAAGTTTCACTCCGCCAAAATCTTTTTATATGCTTCAATTTCAACGTTTTCCCAGTTACGAATGGACAAAGGATCGAAAAACCTTTAAAAAAAAACACGAGTATTAAGTTAAGTGCATGTCATAAATCTAATACTTGCTTTATCTTAATTTCCTTCTGGACTTGTTGTTCTTTCGATGACAAGCCATTATGGAGAACTTTCAAGGACGATTTTAACAACTCCGGGGTATTCATCCCGTTGAGAACCGTATCACCATAATTCGCGAATGCGAATGATAAAGCCAAATTAGAAATATCCACGCCATTATCCTAATCAAGTCAAAAAGAAGCAAAACAAGAAAATAATCGATGATTTCTTAACAATTCACATTTGTATTACTTTGCAATAATTTGCAGCTGCTTCGCACGCATCCTTGATGGGTTGATGAGCTGGATGCCACATTTGAGGACCTCCTGGTGTAAGTAATCCCATTCCAAGCACTGCTGCATTGACAACTCCTAAGCCCTATAAAAAAAAACATTACAAAACACATTGAACATTGAACAATAAAGAAATAAAGAGCTTACATTAAAATCAACTTTAAAGTTAATAAGTTCCTCGTCGAATAGTGTCAACCTGGAGTAACTCAAAAGCATGTCAATTTCCTTGGACTTTTGCACAAATTCCGCCAATTTTGAAACACTATATCCCGTAACTCCGATGAATTTAACTTTTCCTTGTTTCTTTGCGTCAATTAACACTGGCAGAGTTTCTTTGATGAGGTAATCAACTGATGGTGCAAATTCAATGTCATGAATCTAAAAATTAACAACTCAATAAAAACTGGGTTTTTATTTTTTTGAAATATGTATTTTGTACCTGTATTATGTCAATATGATTCAAGTTAAGTTTCTTCAAACTTGTCTCCAGGCTTTGTCGAGTTTTCTCCGCCGAGAAATCAAACATTTTCTTCGGATCCTTTTCATAACGTCCGATTTTCGTTGCAATATAATATGCTGCTCTTGGTATACCTTCTAAACACTAAAAGTACACTTTTAAAAATTGTTCTTTGTAACTGCGTAATTTTTACTTTGCCGAGGGTTGTCTCGGATACACCTTGTCCGTACCAAGGAGCAGTATCAATGTAATTTATCCCTGATTTAAGTGCTTGTTCAACTGTTTGTCGACATTGTTCCAGAGTGAAATCCCTAAATAAATCAATTTCTCAATATTCCAAGTAACGACAATCGACACACCGCAATGTGTGAAAGAAGATATGATTTACCCGTAAAGATCAGAGAATCCCCCGCATCCCAATGATAAACGTGAAACTTGCATTCCTGTTTGGCCAAAAGGACGATATTGCATCCTCTTGATGTCATCCTCATTGTGGAATCCTCTGACAAATCCACTTTGCAACATCTTTATCAAAAGTGTCTAACGTATAAAGGATATACCTGTAAAGTCATAAAATAGTATAATTATTAACTATGTCTTAAAGCAAAGGGTGCGTATGCGCAAATTTAAATTTCCTAAATTTCGTCCTTGCAACAGTGGCAACTCAACATTCACAAAAGTATCGATTTTTCAGTATTGCAACTTTCAAGATACCATGGAGAAACCATGTTTTAATGTATGCAACCCAACAAACATAAAAACAGCTGGCACTCAATAAAAGTTTGCTGCTCACTGCTCACTGGCAAATTTGACTAAATTTGCTATTTCTGACTCTGAGTGATATGCTAGATGCCACGTTTATAAATATCACATGCTAAATAACTAACGTTCATTAGCGTAGAATTAACAATAAGCCAAGGTATGTACATCACATTTTAGATTTTAAACACAAAATAAGGCATGTGCAATGCATTCTATAAACAAATACGTTTAAAGTAAATGATAAATATGAGTTAATTAATATGCCAAAGATCTATTAGTTACCTTATGAGCTGGACATTTGATTCTCCAAACGCGTATGTATTATCAAGTATTATCAAGAAACTTTGCGTTTGAGTTGCACAACAAACGCGAGCGAAAGTCACTAATCTTTTGTACAAATATTATGTGAAGTTGTGTACATTTCGTTTTCAACGCTATGCTTTATCTCTACTTAGGAGCAGAAGGAGGCACTTGTTAGATTCAGATTGATCTAGACATATGGTCGAGACGCGAGAAATACGTTATGATGTTATGAAGGTCATGGGAGAGTGAATAATGTTTATGTAAATTTTATTATTATCTTTCCATCGCCGGCAAATACCGGCAATGGCTTTGGAACATAGGAGATAGGAACATAGTTGATCAAAGTCGTGGATATTTAAAAAAATTTGTATGACACTGGATAAGAAACAGCTATTTATTTGTAACTCAGCAATATTTGGTAAAAATGTGCAGTGGGAACAGATTCAAATTTCGCGCGTGTTCTAGTTTTGTTCTTCTGTGTTCTAGGGTTCTAGGCACTGTGCACTGACTGTCATAAATCAATTTAGAACTCGGCAACACGGGGATTTTTATCCTCCATTCTCACCTCACGTTCTCACACATCACGACATCGACATCACACATCAGCAAAGAAGAATAACGGGCCCCTTGTGCTTCACGCACGTACATGCTGATGGTGCACATCTAAAGAAACAAAATCCCAAGAATCCCTGAGCCCAAGAACAAAGATTAAGAAAGTCGAAGTGGAGTCAAAACAAGCGATCGTCGATTCGTCGAGACTCGGAAGAGTAAAGAAAATAACAGAAAAACGACCATTCAGCGCCAACTTGGAATCGTCAGGTAAGTGAAATACACATTTTTGGGTTCAGATTTTTTGTGTCTTTACTTTAATTGCTTTTGTTGGCGTCTTTTGCTTTGATCGTTTGATCTGCGCTCGAGCACTTATTTTGGTTTCTTTTCTCCATCTTCCGTAGCGTTCCGTAGTCGCATTTTCGGTTCTGCTCGTGCCCGGTTCGCACTTCACACATCTGCACATCTCTCCCACTCTCCCATGCACGCACCCGAATGCAAAAGCAAAAGCCAAGCAAAACGCATGCGTTGCACACACACATTTGAGCAGCTAGCGTCGGCGTTTTTTCCGCGCTGAACGCGCGAACGCAACCTCAAAGTGCTCAAACCGCAAAGCCTCAAACCAAACCTCAATATTTATGCGCATCGCCGCCCGCAAGTCGCAGTTTCGAGCACGTTTCCTCGCCAAAAACAAGCGCGCCGTGCATTACGTGAGCCAAAAGTGATGCTCTGATGTGCCCGCGCAAACCAAAGCCATGGCGACGATCTACACCACGTTCATTGAGCGCGAGACGTGCTTCGTGAAGATATGGGTGCAGAAGGAGAAGAACATCTCGCTGTTCATCGAGAACTCGCTGATGCAGATGAAGCCGCAGTTCGACGCCGGCGCCGGCGCGCTCGCCTTGGAGCAGCTGCAGCCGGGGCTGCTCTGCTGCGCCAAGTTCAAGGACAACTCGTACTATCGCGCGCGCATCACCAACGCGACGATGCGGCAGGCGGGCATGGTCGAGGTGCTCTTCATCGACTACGGCAATCGCGACCTCGTGCCGACCGGCAACATACGCACCATCTCCAACTTCCCCACCTCGGTGATCTCCATGCCCGAGCAGGCCAAGGACTTCATCCTGGCCCAGCTGCAGTTGGGCGCGTATCCGGACGCCGGCTTCGAGCAGATCGCCAACGAGATTCGCTATCTGGACTTTGAGTTTCAGTATGTGGGCCAAGTGGGGCCCTACAGCTTGCTCTCGTTGAAGTTGGGCGGGCATGATCTTGCCGATACCTTTACCGCACGCCAGCTGGCGCAGCCCATTGAGTTATCAATGCAGTTGATGATGTTACAGAACTTTCTCAAGGTCGCGCAGAGCGTGCCCAGGCCGCCGTTGATTGTGGCGCAGCCAACGCCGGGCATGATGGCGCAGCGCAGTCCACCAATGCAGAGCATGCCACCGCCAATCTCACCTACCACCGGCATCGGAGGACAGCCAAACTTCCTCACATACAAGTCAATTCCACTGCAAATTGGCTCAGAACACACAGTCTATGTGTCCTATGTCACTGATGGGCCATGCCTCTTCTCCATTCAGCTGCAGAACAAGGAGCAGGAGCTGCAGGAGCTCATGTTTGAGCTCAATAAGCTGAACTTGGTTTCCATTGAGGAGAATATCCTGCCAGGATGTGTCTGCCTTGCAAGAAGCTCTGAGGACAACTATATTTGCAGAGCTGTCATTACCAACATGGTTGATGATAGTTACAAGGTAAATTTTACTCTACATGTCCACATAGTCAAATTTTTCAACGTTGCATAGTAACAATTTTGTTAGTGTTTGATTCCTTATTTAATTGCGCATCTAATTCCAAAAAGAACGAGATTGATATTGAAATCCTTAAATAGTTATGATAAGAAATGTGCGCCAATGCGCACCGTATAATCATAGTTGCGATGTATTTTTAGCGCATTGTTAAAATGTTTGCCACTTTAAATATCAGCAATATTGATATGAGTAGATTCTCTTTTTAATTGTGCATCTAACGCCAAAGAGAACAAAACCGATAGTGAAATCCATAAAAAGTTTTGATAAGAAATGTGCGCCGATGCGCACCCCGTATAATAGTTGCGTTGTCTTTTCGGGGTTTAGCAAAGTCGTGTCGGAGCTTAAAAAAACTAAATAGTGCAATTTATAGAAAATTTTATGTACTTCAATTTTGAGCAGAGATGTTTTTTACGAAGGATTAATAATTTTAGAGTTATAAGCAAAAGAAAAAAACGAAGACATTTTTATCTTTCTTTGCATTTTTTTTTCAATATTGCGTTAATTTTAAAGTGCTTTGATTTAACACTTTGACGATGATTGCAGGTGTTTTTCGTTGATTTCGGCAACACTGAGGTGCGCTCCTTTGACAATCTCTACCAAATCCCCTTCAAATACATAATCAACAAAGTAATGGCAACGCGCTTCGCCCTGAACGGCCTGCAGGGGCAGGTAGTCACACTGGACATGAAGGTAGCGTTCAAGACCTTCGTCGACAACAAGGCGCTGCGTATGCGCGTCTGCCCGCCATCACCAAAGACTGGCGTCTCCATCTGCGAGCTGTGGAACGCCGAAGGCGTCTCTGCATTGGATTTCGTGCGCGGCGCATCACTCCAAGCCTATCCGGACCCAATGCCGCTAGCGCGCGGTTTCAACGAGAACGTGAAGGTAAGCTACGTCTTCAGCTGCGTCAAGTTCCACGTGCAGCTGCGCAAGAAGGAGGAGGAGCTCACCAAGATGATGCAGGACTTGCAAGCGGCTGAAATGCGCCAAATCACACAGGATTTGCTCAAAGTGAACGCGCCTTGCATTGCTTTATATGAGGCTGATGGCATGTACTATCGCGCGCAGATCTTATCCATTCAAGGCGCCGATGTGCTTGTAAAGTACGTTGACTACGGCAATGAGGAGAACATCCCAGTGAAGGATATTCGGGCGCCGATGATGGAGTTTATAACGAATCTGCGACCGCAAGCGATTGAGTGCTGTCTCAATGGTTATCAGAACATGGACAATGATCCAGAGCGCGATAACTTGCTGGAGGAGCTTCTGCTGGAGCAGTATTTCAGCATGAAAGTTGCCGATGTTTATGGGACGCGGATTCTGGTCGACTTGTTCGACGCGCAGATGTATAATGTCGCTTCGTTGTTGTTGGATAAGATGGCGAAGAATCGCTCGCAGGTGAGTCCGGCTCTGGTGCAGGACAACCGCATCGATCACAGGAAGACCACGCCGACGAAGTACTCGCCAAAGGATAAGACTGACTGGAGGGACAAGGAACGCCCACCGCGCAATAACGATTGGAGGCAGAACAATCAACAAAACTCGTTTGATCGCGAGGTCAACGACGAGTTTAGGAAGCCAGTCCATTCCAACACTTGGGGCGATCGTAATAATCGTAATTCTGCAGAGGGCGAGTCCAATCAGGAGCGTCGCAAGCCGCAAAATTATGCCCCAAGGGAGAATCGAGAGAATCGTGATAATACCTGGGGAAGATCTGAAAATACGTCGCGAGCACCAAGGTCGAACGAGTGGGATGGTAGCGGCACCAGCGGTGGTGATAAACCATCACGCACCGATTCCAATTGGAACGAGGGCAAGCGCCAGAACACTTGGAACGGTGGAGGTGGGGCTGATCGCAGGGAGAACTCCTGGGGCGATAACAAACGCGAGAACAGACGCGATACCTCCTCCGATAATCAATTCGATAGCAAAACCGACAACACATGGAATTCAAACAAACCTGATCGTGAGTTAAAAAAGCGTTCGCCACGTGCAGAGAACTCTGGTCAGCACTGGAGTGAGAACAGGGGTGATAACAGGCGTCCACGTCGTGATAATCGTAGCGAGGACGGCAGCGAAAAGTCCTTTTCACACTCCAACCCCAAACCCCGCGATAACTTCGGCAACTTGTCCCCAAAGAAGAACTTCGAGGATCGAGCCGATTACGCCGAGCTCACTGACCAATTCCTCGTGATGAATCTCATCGGCAGCGAGCGCAAGGCATCTGTTTCGTGGTTCTATGATCCGACGCATTTCTACCTCCAGCCGGTGGATGAGAAGGCCAAGTTTGATGCGATGATGAAGGATATTCAGTATGCGTATAGAAGACGCAAACCACTGGATGCCGCTGCAGTTGGGAATTGTGTCATTGCGGTGTTCCCGGAGGATCGCGCCTTGTATCGTGCCATCATCACGGAAGTCCCGTCCACTGGGTCGTTCAAAGTTATCTACGCTGATTTTGGCAATGCAGCTGTAACGAATAAGGTTTATAAGGTGGAGAGGCGATTCATGGAGCTACCGATGCAGGCGGCGCAGTGCGGACTGGCGAATGTACAGCCTGCGGGTGCGCAATGGCCCAAAGTCGACGCCTTTGAGAAGTATTTCCAGTCGGCCATCATGGACTGCAAGTTTGAGAATGTCATAGACACAAAGTATGCATAAACAACTTTTTTTGTTGGCGAAATTATAAAATTTCCTACCTTTACCTCCATTTTCTAGATATATCGTGGAAATTAACGCAAGGGGAAAGTCCCTCAAGGATGAACTGCAAGCAGCAGGACTTGTTCTGGTGAAAAATCCCTTTGAACACTTTGACATCACTTACTTGGTGTCCCAGCAGGTCTATTGCAAATTGAACAGTGTGAATGCCCTCAGTGACATTACTCTGGAGATTTTGCCAGGGTTAATTATCGCTGGCGCTGTTTACAAGCACGATGTTGCGACCACTCCTGATTTGGACATGCTGAAGACGTTCGTCAACTGTATGATTGTTGTCTATATTGATGAAGTTGAAGGAAATAAGTGAGTACCCCATAGGTTTGTTTATGCTTCACTTTTTGAACTAGTGTTTTGTTTGACGGAAATAACGAAAAGTGTGAAGAGCAATGCTGTTCGTTTATAAAAGTATATGCGAAAATGTTCACCATTTAACTGAACTGAACGTAACTTTTTACACTACCTCCCGAGCATGTTCAACAGCAGTTCATTAAAGCCTAACCTCAAAATCAACGTCAATAGCGACAACCTGAACAAACCTGAAGGAGCTGCACTATTTCGTTCGTTTAGAAACTGTCACCACATATCGCATTACCCTGAACTACGATAACTAGAAATAAAAGGTTAAGTTCAGTTCCAGTGTACGTCATAACTAGTTCAAAATTATAGCAGCATAAACGAACAAACCTCTTGTTTCTACTAGATTTATTGCATTGAACATTTGAATACAAAACATTCTTGTTCCCAGGGTTTCTGTAACATTATACAACACAACTGGTCATTTCATCCCTGCAATCGAACTGCAGGAAGGCATGTTTGATGTTGTTAATCCGATCTGTCCAGCGCTCATTACCGGGCCGTACGTATCTGGCTACGTGCCGCATGTAACACCAGGCAGTGTGTTTGTTCAGCTGGATTATACTGCCAAGAATGTTGAACTATTATTAGAGCAACTATTCACCAGCTATGAAACGTCCCAAGCATCCGATATTGAGGTCAAGGAAATTATCTACGCTGTAAAGTCGACAGATGATAATTGGTACAGAGGTTTAGTGAAGAGTATTGAAGGTGATGACATTACTGTCCAGTTTATTGACTATGGAAATGAGGAAGTTGTGCAGAAATCTGCAATAAGGTTTGTTCAAACTTCAAAGCTTCTAAGGTGTTCGTTTGTTAATATTTTTTTGCTGTAGATTGTTGAGTGAGGACTTCTTCACCCCATACCTTGCTGCTGAGGTCGTCGTTCCGAACGCCGAATCACTCTTGGATCAAGAGGTGAAGTTGAAAGTCATCTTTCATGAGGAGAATTTGCTTGGTGAAGTGGTTGTTGAGCAAGAAAAGCCTGAAAAGATAGAAGAACCAACTCCAGCAGCTCTTCCGGAACCAGTACATCAGCAGGATGTTGCGCAAGTGGTACCACCACCAGTTGTAACTGAAGAGCCTCAACAGCAGGAATCACTTGATACAGTGGAAAATGTCGCACAACCCTCGCCGATTGGATTCTCTGTCGAATTGAGCCACCTGGACAATCCAGGACAGTTCTATCTGCAAGTCACATCCGCCCTGGACGCAATCGCCCAGCTGCAGGATGAACTACAACCGCAAATTGACCAACTCACCGATATCGAAAATATTACAACTGGAATCCTCTGCGCTGCGTTGTACAGCGTTGATGAGACTTGGTATCGTGCCCAGGTTCTCGACGCCGATTCCGAGATCACAACAGTCAGGTTCATCGACTATGGGAACACTGATGTCCTCCATAACAACACGAAGATTAAGACCCTTCCCGCCGAGCTGCTCTTGCTGGAGGAGCACGCCAAGCGCTGCAGTTTGCATCTGACGCCGACGAATGGCGAGTGGAGCGCCGATGCGTGCACGCGCTTCGAGGCGATGACCGCCGAAACGCCGCTCACCGCCGAGGTTATACACCAGGATGAGAAGACCACCTTTGTGCGGCTCTACGCGAATAGCATCTGCATCAACGAGGTGTTTATTCAGGAGGGCTTTGCAACTGAGATGCAAACACCACAGGCTGCGTTCACCGGCTTTGTAAGCAGCTTGAACTCACCCGCCGAGTTCTGGCTGCAGTTCGATCATGCCTGCAGCGATTTGGAGTGGATTGCCGATCAGCTGGTGAGCGCTGACAAGTTTACGTTGCTGGAGGATCGAGCGCCTGGTACGCTTTGCGCGGCGATATTCCCGGATGATGAGAGCTGGTATCGTGCGCGTATTTTATCCAATACTGTCGCTGGCGTTGAGGTGCTGTTCATCGATTATGGCAATTCGTGCACTTCCACTGAGCTGAGGGAGTTGCCGGAGGACCTGGTGATGGTGCCAGCGTTGGCGCACAAGTGCAGCTTGCTCAAGCCTGCGGGCTTACTGGAATGGCCGCTGAAAGCAACACAAAAGTTTAAGGAGATTTCCGCAGAAGGCGTCACTGTTTTCACTGTCGTAAATCACTCACAGGGTGAAACGAACCAGGTGCAACTGATGTTCAACGAGGAGGATGTTTCGGAGATTTTGAAACCGGCGCTGTTTGACGCAAAGATCTTGAGCTGCAGCAGCCTGAGCGAGTTTGCACTGAGAAAATGTGAGCTTGAAGAGAAGTATACTGAAGTTCAAAGCAGCATTCAAGAGTTAGCTGAGAAACCAGCGGTGGAAGAGGTTATTGTAGCGGCTCAACACGAAGGTGTCTACTATCGTGCGAAGATTAATGGTGCCATAGTTGATAAGTACATGGTAGATCTGATTGATCTCGGCATCGAGGCGGATGTGACCGAGTTGCGTCAACTGCCAAAGGAGATTGCAGAGCTGGAAGCACTTGCGATGGCGGTGAAGATGAACGCAGTGGTTGGATACATGTTTGACACGGAAAGCGATAGTTACTTTAAGACGCTCTGCGAAAAAGAGCACTTATTCCAAGTAGAATTAGTTACTGATAAGATCGTTAAGCTGTATTTGCACGGGTTTGATGTTAGGGAGAAGATCCCAGCGACGAAGTGCACGCCGATGAGTTCAGTGCACAGCACGCCGAAGAAGGCGCCGCTGGCTGATGTTAAAGAGGACAAACATGTGCTGGAGCTGAAGGACGACATTGCGAATGAAGAGGAAGCATCGCCGATTTTACCTAGCAAGACGACTACAGAGTTTGATGACACGGATGTTACGATGAAGACGGTGGAAGTGACGCAGATTGAGACCGAGACTGATGCGGAATTACAACAAGATGAAAACAAGATGGCCGAGACAGACGTGACTGAAACTCTCGTTGAAACTGTAACTGTAGAAAGTGAACTTACCGACCTGCCGACTGAGGCTAAGCTCGCTGTTGAAGATATTATCGCAGCTTTAACCAATTTAACCAAGATGGCCGAAACTGACACTGACTTGAATGAAGCGGCAACGGCGGCAACTGTAAAAAGTGAACTTACCGACTGTCCGACAGAGGTCGTAGTTGCTGATGTGGAACAGGTACTTTCGGGTCTCAGTCTTGAAGAGGAAATGAAACAAGCTGAACACAGGATGGCAGAAGCAAACGAGGCAGAAGATATGCCGATTGAGACGGAAGATACTGAAGATGCGCAAGATGTTAAATGCGAGGAAACCACGGAAGCCGAGGATACCAAGCTTGATGAAACCGAGGAAATGCTCAAGGCCATTGATTTGGTCACGTCGGTAACGGATCAGCTGGTCGAGATTGTTGCAAAACATTGCATCCTATCGGATGAGCCCTCTGCCATAGATGGCGCTGCAGACAAAGCAATGTTGAACGGCCAGAAGGAAGCGGACGACGCCAGCGCCCCCAACGCCAGTGGTGTGCAGCCGGAGATGGAAAATGGCGGCGATCGACAAGACTGCCAGGCGAAGAGTGTTTCTTAGTTTGTAAGCGTTTAAATATATTTTTGATAAAATTTTTATATGAAGCCGATTGGTCGTTTGAAGTTGTTGGCTAGTTTAACGTTACGTTGTTGTTCTTAATGTTCGTTCGGACAGAAACGCGGAGAATTTATTTTACAACTGTTCATTTTGAGTATGGCCATGCAAAGGAACTCACATGCCCCTCATGAATGCTTTTACCATGTAACCTTGAATATGGCAGGGCTCTGAACGTTTTTACAAGTTTTATTTGTGAATGTTTTTTGGTTCAACGTTTGGATTTTGAATAAAACAGCCGAACGTTTATCAAACAGTTTGATGTAAGTTAGGATTTCATTTATTAATATTAAAATTACCTATTTGGACACTAGATGTATGCTTAGTCTTGTACTCTTGTACATAGTGTTGATATTTAAAGGATGATCATGATCAAGTTGTAGATTGATATTAATGTTGGTCAGATATGAGATTGGATCTCTTCAGTAATAGACATTTAAATATCACACATTGAATCACAGGAAAATGGAATAGACATTGATACATATGTTGGTCATAGTCTCTTGCCTTGGGGCTTGCTTTGCACTTGTGTGCTAATTGAGTGCTCATTCTCACAAGCTGCTTGAACACCAATAGTAAGTACAGTGTTTGGCTTGCAACTGACTACTGTATGCCACTGTGTAAGGTCTAGGTGTAGCTAATAGGTGTAAATGTAGATATGTTACAAAAAATATGTCTTTTCTCTTCTCTTAGGAAACTTGGTGCTTGGGAGGAGTTGAATGTTCAATTCATTGTAGGCTTCACCCGGGCTGGTGAGCCGGGATTGGAGGAGAACTCGGCTTGCTCTCCCTCACCTTGCTCCTCAAGGAATTTGTTGATGTCAATCTTGGTGAGCAACTGCAATAGTAAGCAACAGTCATGAATTATGGCATTTGTTTGTACACAAAATGCATTGGTGGATGTTACCTCACCTTTGATGGCTGAAGAAATCGGCTGGGTATGCGCGACACATGCTGGCCGGTGGAAGGTGGGCCGAAGCCGAGGCCGAGCAGGACGGCCTCGGGATCGGGGCGCCGCAGCTCCAGCACGGACTCCACGCTGGAGCAGTGGCTGCAGTCGTCCGACTGGATGGACATGTCGCGCCCCAGCAACCGCAGGCTAGGCCTGCTCGACGTCTGCGTGTACTGTGGCATCGGCGGCTCGGGCGGCAGGTGCTTCGGCGAGGGCAGCGCATCCAGCCACTCCTGGATCGTCACTGGCGATTTGCGCATGCTGGCGGGATTACCCAGGTGCGTGGAAGATCTGGAATGTTAGACGTGTGGACGTGTCGGCAGGTGATTTTAAACATTTGGAACGCCTACATCGGCGTTGATTTTGTACGCAGAACTGCGCACAGCGTGCAAGTGCAAACAAACCGAAACTGCGAGCACCGAGCGGCTGAGCGCAAACACAGTAAACTAAACACACGATTGACGAACAGGAACAGCGCACAGCAGGAGGTGGCAGGAGTGCGTCGCACCGTCGCACGTTGAAGGCAAAGATAAGCTGAGACGCCTGACGTAAAGCGGATAATTGATTTCGGTCAGCGCACACCGTTGGTGTTGCCTCGCGGTGCTAATTTTAATTAGACAATATCAATAATTGACATGAATAGCCTTTACGCCACTCTATACAGCGCGAGGACTGTGGACAACACGCGATAACGGCAAACACGTACGCATATTGTGAGCAAACAATGCTTTATCAACTCATCATCTGTTGCAATACAATCTGTTGAATGCGATTGATGAATCACGATGAATGAACAGGTGTTGCGTATCTAGGTTATTTGAAGGGCATTCCAACGTGACGTCATTGTAGGTTAGAGTCTTGGAGGGTGAATCATTGTAATGTGACGAAACATTTTGTTTATTTCCCATATTTTCTTTCGTCTCATTAGAATTTACCCTCCACGACTCTCACCTCAATTAGGCGTTTTGATCACGTGATTAGAATGCCTAATATCTAGGGATGCAAACCGTTCAGGCACAATCTTATTTAAATGATCAAATGATGCATGATTGACAGATTAACATATCACAACCTGAAGGAAACTTAACAAGAGTTCAAACAAATCAAATTTTCGGTGCATCTTTAACATGTAGAAAAATATATTCTCAACAGTCTCAACCTCATACCATACATAGAAAGTGATTAAGATTACTTATTATATAGATATTAATACATTTTATAATTGTACTCTTTTTTATAACTAAACTTTTGTGTTGTAGTGTTAGGGACAGAATATCACCCCTAATGACCCTAATAACGCCCTTCTCCTTTCCTTACTTTTCAGGCCCAAAATTACCCCAATTGGAATCAATTAATCTATCTCACAATCCATCTCATCCATCTCACAAATGTCTTTGTATAAAAGGTTGACTTCATCTTTTTTCCCTTTAATTCTTATTTTAGTAGCTTCTCCATTTTCTCCTTCGCTCATATTCATCTTGGTATTGGGAAACCGTTGTTTGATCTCGGCTTTGTTGGCTCTACATTGTTGAATCACCCATTGAGTGCAGGCAAATTTCACCGAGAAACTCTGGGTGATTTTTATTCAAATACTCATTCTTCGTTTGTGTTTTGTCCAAAGAAACTGACTCTGCATCAATTCCCTGTAACAATTTCTCCTCAACAGTCTCACCACACTTGGCAACATTCAGCTTAAGAATTTCTTCGCGCATAAGATTGACCTCACTTTCTCTCCCTTTAAGTCTCACATGCTTCATGTTCTTCTTGCCAGGAAAGCTCATCTTGACATTCGGGTACGGTTTTTTAAACTCATCTTTCTGAGCTTTACATTGTTGAATCGTCGATTGAGTACAATCAAATGACACCAAATAATCGTCAGTTTTGGTTTTATTTTTATGCCTCTTTCTCAAAGAATCTAACCGGTCAATGATTTTGAATTTTGCTTCCATCATACTCTCCTTATTAGAGCCTCTAATGCGTATGATTCTATTTCCATTAATGGCTATGTTGGTATTAGTCTCACTGCTAATAGGATTAATGTTACAACCACCCTTGCCAATAATTGAGCCAATGTACTCAGGCTCAATTTGTAATTCCAAAAAATCGATCTTCTCAAAAGAGGTTGATGGTATGTTGTTGCTGCAGCTTGAGGCTGGTTCCAATGCACCTACATCCAGCATTTTAATCGACTTTGCTTTATTTTGTTCCTTTGGACTTGTCCGTTCGTTAATCGCAGGTATTTTTCTGGTGAAATCATCAACATTCTTCTTCTTCTTCTTCTCCTTTTTCAACGCATTATTCTTTTTCGTTTCCATCAATTCCATCATAGATATTTTCATGTAATTCAGTATTTCTTCATGCATTAGACTGACATCATCCTGTTCTTTCCCACGAAGTAAAATTTGCTTCTTTTTCTTGAGAAAAGTAATCTTGACATTTGGATATTTTTTTGCATACTGATCGTGGCATTTCTTAAATTCAGCTTTCGTCCAGGTAGTAGTGATCACTATTCTTCGAATTCTTCGAATTCTTCGAATTCTGATCCTGGCTTCTTCTATCTCTGCAGCTGTTCCATAAATTAGAATATTTCCCTTTTCCATCACTTCCAGGTATGCTCCATTCTCTTTGTTGAAGTCTCTTATGAATATCTTTGAAATAATATCACTCCCATCAATTATTACATGCTCACATTGTGTCACAAACCTCTTCAAAATTACTGCATGTAAATCATTCACCTCTTTGGCATCATCCTGACTGCCAACCAGAATAACTTGCTCCTCTTTTGTGAGTAAACTGATCCTTACATTGGGATATTGTTCCTGGAGTGTGTGCAGCTTGGCTTGACATATCTTAACTGCCCATACAGTACAATCAATAACAATCTTAACGTAATCTGGATGAAAGTATCCATCTTTGAGCAATATGCGTAGATAATTTTCGTTTGCCTCTACCAATTTAGTGTCGATTATTTTTTTAGCTTCCGCTATGGTTTTCCTCGTGCCCTCAATGCGAATTTTTCCATTTACATCGACATGTAACAGTATGAAAGTGTTAGTTTCAGCTTGAATTGCTCTTAGATTTTCGCTTTTCTTGCCGAATGCTTCATTAAATAAATATGCTGCAGCCTTATATTCTATGAAATGAGGATATTTTTCAATGCAATTTTGAAATTTTTTGTGCATCACTGCAACATCAACATATGGGCCTGATACAGTAATTCTAATTTTGCATTCGTCTTCAAGACAAATTACTGTTACATCAGCATCAGACTTGCTGATTTCTTCCATATCAATGTGTTTCTGAGCCCATGAAGGTGCATGAATAGTACACACATGTGGGTGATGTTGCTTAATGTAAAAATCAGATAATGCTTGTTCTACTTCACTAGCAGTTCCCCAAATATAGATATCTGAATCACTTCTTTGTAGATATGCTTTATTCTGCTTATTGTATGTCTTCAATACCTTCGTTGTCACATTAGTGGTGCCTTTTATTAATAATTCAATACATGGGTCCACATACTTTTTCACCAGTTTTGCATGCACAACTTTGAGCTCCTCATGTCGGCCTCCAAGTATAATTTGGTTTATAGGGAAACGCAACCGAACATTTGGATATTGTTCCTTGTAGAGAGCAATATTGGCCTGACAATTCCTTACTGCCCATGGTGTGCAATCAATGGCAATCCATTTTATCAATTTCTCCTCAATAGCACTCTTAGCAGTCAATACACTGAGTTGTGTGCCTTCAATCCGAACGATATTATTCAATCTTACTTCAATCTTTGCTCCAGTCTCCTCCTGGACTCTTTCAATATTACTACCACCTTTGCCAACAACTTTACCAATTTTTCTTGGATCAACAGTTAGTTCTATGAAGTCGGTATATTTATCAATGTAACATGCTTGTATTTTCTTGCTTACTTGGTGGATAAGTGCAGCTGGACCAGTAACTGTAACTTTGTTATCCTTGTAACAAAATACTTTGATTTTTGGTGAATCGTTTGTGAGTTTTTCAATGTTGGCTCCTCCTTTTCCAATGATGTGTTTGTGCATCCATGAAGGTGCAGCCAGAGTAAGCACTTTGTCCTTTGGATGTGTATTCAGTACAATGTCTTCGATGTCTGGTTCTGGTTCCATTTTGGTCGTTGCATTTCGGTGTTTTGCGCTCGGCTTTGGCATCAGCTGCTTCAGTTGCTTGTACATGATTAGGTTAGGTTGTTCTTCTTCATCACTGTACATGTTCTCCACGAACTAGCCACGAACAACTACGTGACCAACTGCTTACGTCTAAGCGCCAAATGGACCTCAATTAAACTCGAGTATAGATTAGATAAGATATAAGAAGGAAAAATGTACATTACAGTTACAGCAGTATACAGATTAGTACGTGTAAATCACGTGTAAATCACAGATGGAAATTGTAAATGAAAAGCAACAACAGCGACATTCGTATTTAGCGGCGGAAAAATCAAACAACTTGGCAACATCTGGCAACATCGAAAGTCGTAGGTCGGTAAATATCGACTTTCTTGTAGTGGGGATAACTCAACTTCGTTTAAGCGCGAATTTTGAATTTTGAATTTCCAAATGTGTTCACAGTATTGTTAATATGCTGTTAAACTCCAAAACGGATAAATGCTACTCCCTATGACAAGCTCCACAAGCAATATGATAGTTGCAACGATCAGGCCGATGCCCCACACGGCGAAGATCCCCTTCAAATGAATTCGCTCCAAGATGACTTCCTCCTGGACAGGAGCATAATCGTGCAGGCGATGCCTGAATCTAATTTCGTTGCTAGCTCTTATCGCCTGCAATTGGAATATTATTTTCATCCAGTAATGTACCAACATATCAATAATTCAATTAAATCATCTACGGCTTACCTCATCGCCCCAGAAGTTCAAAAGGCCAGCCTCTTCAGCATTGCTCACAAGTCTACGCAATTCCGGCTGATGCACTGACTCCTTTCTCAGCAAAATATAACTATTCATAGTGAACAGTTCGGGCGTGATGGGTTTGAACTTGCCCGTCGTTGGTGTTAAAAATTCCAACGGATCAGTGTAGGCACCATTCATACGTGTTTGCACCACTGCATATTTTCTACTATCTAAAATTTCCTTCACTTGCGTCATTATCAGGGCATGGTCCTTCATCTCCTCCTTGGTAAAGTCCATTGTTCTTGCTTTTTTATACAATGTATGATATACTTTCTAAAAATAGCCGATGATTATTGAGTTTTGAGTTACAAAGCCATCAATGATTTACCCTCGTGTCATGCTCCATAAACATTTGATAGTCATTAAAGAAAGCAATCAACAAGTCACTCTCAGCCAAGTCGGTCAATGTTCTTATATCATTCTCAAAACTGCAAATAGATAATATTAGTTATTTATACCTAGCATAGGAACCGAGTGATCAAAAATGATTGAAGCCATTTGAATTTCGCGCCGTGATTTTGACTTCCGAAACAAGGTAACCATAGAAATAGACCGGAAATTCAAATGGTTTCAAACATGTTTGATAGCTCAGTGCTTAATAGTTATTTATGGTCCGCGGACGCGCAAGCCACGAACCAAGGCGAAGGTTCGCGAAGTGAGAGTCGAACGAAGCGAACGCCACGGTTCTTGGCGTTTGCGCGTCCATGGGGCATACAACGTTTTAGCACGTCATTTATTTGCTTTATACCGTACATTGTTTAGATATAAA